>PVJI01004887.1:0-102995 GCA_004026765.1 Micronycteris hirsuta
GGGCGCCAGGAGAGGTTTGGTGGAATTGTAGCATGGAGCCATTATCTGGATTTGTCACTGCGTATCTCACAGGCCCGAAGTCCAGGCATCCACGAGGGCCGGTTGTCATATCTGCCATGCAGACTGCTCTTTATAAAAACTGAATTGACTCAGTTCTGCTAGAGTGCGCTCGGTTCTGAACCACTCAGTGGAAATTGATCCTGTGGAGCGGCTATGTATCTAATGCACAGTAGTAACTTGTTTCCACACACTTCCAGGACGTTAGCTTATTGCCAGTGGGTGGACAATCTCAATGAGACCCGGAAGATGCTCTCTCTTAGTGGTGGTGGTCCCTTCAGCAACCTGCTGAGGTGGGTCGTGTGCCACATAACGAAAGGAATTGTGAAGCGCGAGATGCATGGCCATGGCATTGGCCGCTTCTCAGAGGACGAGATTTACATGCTGATGGAGAAGGACATGCGCTCTTTAGCAGGGCTTTTGGGTAATGTACCACACCTTCTATTCTATATTTTCTATCCTTTTTGCATGATTAGTAAAGAACTGCTAGTTTACTGATTTAAAGTAAGATTTTGATTGCTTTCTTTGCATCCATGTGTAGGTTGCAGCCTCAACCTGGGTTTAATTGTGCTTGGGAAGCCCCTCCCAGGGAAGCCACCTGTGCCCGTGGGTGGGGAAGGGTGCTGAGAGGAGGGTGACCTGCCCTGGCTCACCTGGTTGGCTGCAGGTGGCTGGGCTGATGTGAATCTGAACTAGGCAGAGCCTGAGTCTTAGTGGTAACGATTCATAAGTATCATTTGAATTTAGGAGCTTCAACATGTGAAATGATGGCCTCTCCTGGGGACAACTAATGTTTAAGGAGCCAAGCTCTCTCTGTGACTAGTCATATGACCTAGTCCTTCGGGGCTGCTGCTTTTGTCTGGGGAAGATGGGTTTTCACTGCCCTCTCTCGGCACCCTCATCTCCATTCTGGAGCACGTTAAGTACCTCACTTCTAGGAAGTGGGGCTTGGGATTGGTTTTGTTGGAACCCACCGGTGCCCTGGGAACTGGGGTCTGTGCCGGGTGTGACCTGCCCCTTGCAGGGAGACCCACTCTGACTGGCTCCTTCCTGCTCCACATTCCAGATGCTTCCTGGACCTGGGGTCCTCCCTGAACCCCAGCTTGCAGGGGGAGATCCTGATAGCACATGCAGCACTCACATCCAGTCTCGGCCAGCTTTGTTACATGGGGGTGCATGGGGGGTGGTGTTGGCTGGGCTCCTACTCCAAACGGACATCAAAAAGCACTGCCTGGCTTGAAGAGTGACACTGTCTGGACCTTCTGGTGCTTTTCCTGCCTGAGCCCAGGTTGGCCTGCCTGATGTAGATATGAGTGGAATTAGCCTCCAGTTTGTCTCGCTCCTTGGGACTGTGAAACCGGCCCCCCGGCCTCACAGAGCAGGTGTGCAGAGGGTCTTTTCCTCCTTGGCAATGACTGCCTGCTCCTGGCTTCCTCCCCTTCCTCACTAGCTCAGTTGTTAGGAGCCCCAGCAAGCCAGGCATTGAGCCCTTGAAGTCAAGACAGAGATTATGCCAGTGTCGTGGCGCTCATCTCTCACAATTTAGCAGTGTGACTCCTTAACCAGAGAGGGGTGACCATGACCTTTCTGGAGCATTTGTGGTTGGGAGAACCTGGAGCAAAGTCCTAGCTGTAATCATGATAACTGCCACTGTGTTTCTGGCACTTAATGATTTAGAAAAAGGCTTTTACCCCAATTGATGTGAGATGAGAGGTGAATGATGGTCAATAGCTAGTCTGGTACCTGGCAAGAATTTGAAACTGCATCACAAGTCTAGATGAATTTCTGCAATGGGAAACCAAGTGGGCCACTCAAGAGCTGAATTAGCTGGAGTTGAGTCCTGTGTGAGGACTCAGGGAACAGCCTGGCTCTCTCACAGAAACACTTCTGCTGCATTTGGGGGGAGAGAGGCTCTTTGGTTGAACATCAAAGTTTTTCTTACTAAACGAGGCAAAATTACCTGCTTCTTGCTTCACCCAGGGAGATAGCTTACTTTTAAAGCCCAGATGCCTAAGAGACTCAAAATGCAAAATGACTTTCTTTTGAAATCGTTCAAGATTTGGGAACATTGTCCATGGATGTATTTGATTCATCGGGATTAATTAGATACTGTTGTCTCAGTTTAACTGTCGTCAGTGATTTGAACACCTCTGTGTCCAGGAGCTGGGGAATATAAAGATGAATGAGGGATCACCCTGCTGTCAGGGAACTTATAGTCCAGGGGGAGAGATGAGACTCTGAAGCCTGAGAAGGCAAATTACGGCCCCTAGCTGGTGGCCCATTGTTTTTATGGCCTATGAGTTCAAAATGGTTTTTACATTATTAAAATAAAAGGACCAAATGCAATAAAGATTAAATATGGCCTGGGAATCCTAAAATGTTTACCGCCTGACTCTCTGGAGAGGTATGCTAGCACCTGCTCTAAAACAGTGGCCATGCACAGGTCCGGCTGGGGCAGCTCACGTGACGGAGGTCTACACTCGGGGCTGTGGGGACGCAGCAGAAGCAGGGATGAAGTGGTGGGGAGGACTGGGGAGGACCATGCAAGAGGTTGCAGTTGCGTTAGCCCAAGAAAGCAAACAGTCGTTCTAATGAAGAAGATAAGGAACGACCTTCCAGGCAAATCAAGGGAAAAGGACTCACGAGTGAGGGGCATTTCGGGATCAAAGACTGCAGTGAAGATTAAAAGGTGTCTGGAGCCATACTATAAGGATGATAATTGCGCTCAGAGGCGTGTCCTTCAGCACACTGAGAACGCGGAGGCGCTGCACATTCCTAGCGTAACAAGCAGAGCTGCAGCTGCAGCGTAGACGGCGGCTCTCCTCCTGCCTTAGACGGTGGGGGAGGCCCGAGGAGCAGTGTGGCGACTGAAGACAGGCAGTGGCTATCTGCGCATGTAGTAGAAACAGTTCTAATTAAATTCAAATTAAAATGAAAACTTCAAATTTCTTTTTTTAAGATTTTATTTATTTATTTTTAGAGAGAGGGGAAGGGAGGGAGACAGAGAGAAACAGCAATGTGTGGTTGCCTCTCACATGGCCCTCACTGGGGACCAGGCCCGCAACCCAGGCATGTGCCCCGACTGGGAATCGAACCGGGACCCTCTGGTTCCCAGCCCGCGCTCAATCCACTGAGCTATACCAGCCAGGTGATGAAAACTTAAATTTGAAATGAAAATTAAAGTTAGTTAATTTTAATTTCTAGTTACTTTTAATTTTGGTGTATAAAAAATCTTTATATCCAAACCAAGTAAAAACAGAATAGAAAATATGATTTGTTATATGAAACACATTAATAATACTTGTTATGAATAGCTAGGAGGAGGACCAGAATTCTCTGAACACTGGGAAGGCATTTGATGATGACATTCAGTACCTGTTTCTGATAAAAACTATGAGTAAGAGAGACTTGAAGACTAGTTTCTTAGCACGGTGTGAAAGGACTGAGCCAGTGTCATAGTGAGCGATGAGTCACTGGGGGCACCTCCACCGCGCACAGGACAAGGGTGCCTGCTCTCACCGTTTAGTGTAGTTTTGGGAGAGCCTGGCAATGAAATTGGACAACTGAAAAAAGGACAACTTTCCAGTGTTGGAAAGAGCAGACAAAATGATTATTTATAGAAATTAAGAGATTCTGTGGCTAAAATAATGGGGAAACAACTAAAGTTATTACAGATGAGAGAACTGAGTAATTACAAAAATTGCAAACAGGTTAATATGAGAGTTTTTAAATGAGCATCCAAATAATAAGTTAGAAATATAATTTTAAAAATTCCATTCATAATAGCAATAACATTTTAAAATATTAGAAGTATGATTTATGAGCCCTGACTGGTGTGGCTCAGTGGGTTGGGTGGTGTTCTGCAAACTGAAAGGTTGCTGGTTCGATTCCCAGTTGGGACACATGCCTGGGTTGTGGGCCAGGTCCCCCACTGGGGGGCATGTGAGACGCAACCGATTGATGTTTCTCACGCACATAGATGTTTCTCTCCTCTGTCTACCTCCCCTCCCCTCTCTCTAGACATAAAAAATCTTTAAAAAAAGTTTAAAAAAGGAGATATGATTTATGAGAAATATTCATTGCCTGCAGAAATAAAATCAAACAGTCCTTATAAGAGAGAGGCTTTTTAAAAAAAAAGGAAATGGAGAGTGTACTTTCGTTCACTTACTTATTTGTTCATTCAAGATTGATGCCTCTAGAGCCAGAGTGGAAACCCAGTTCTGTCATTCACTAGCTTCGCGACCTTGGGCAAGTTTCTAGACTTCTCCAGGCCTCAGTTTCCGTATGTGTAAAGCGGGGACAGTAATGGTGAGAAGAAAGCTAATACACGGTAAGTGCTCAGAATGGTGCCTGGCACGTGGCAAGCAAACTGATGATGATCAAGTGCAAAACTCGCTCGTGACAGGGTCAGGAAGGAGAGGCTTGCGTGCTGTCTGTGACAGCCCCTAATGGCAGGGCTGCCTCCTGGTCAGTGCTGTTCCCTGTTTGGTTCTGCACGTTCCCACGTCCCTTTGGGAAGGTGTGTGTGTGTTTAAAGCAGAGATTCGACGTATGCAGCGAATACCGCATTTTTACCTCATGCAATGGGTATACACATTGTCTGTTTCCATCCCCCTCCCGAACGGGTGAGAGTCAAGAAGAGCTATATGGAAAATGTAAAAGTCAAGAAGAAAAATGTAAAAAAGATAGGTTTTGGGGAAGCAGTGTGGGCGGAGGCAGGAAGCCTAGTGGCCCTCACACGAGATAGATAGAGAGAGAGAGAGAGAGTTCTGGAGTCAGAACCCCTGTGTTCATACCTTGGGCCCTACCACTTATTAGCTGACTGACCTCACATGAATAACTCGTTTTTTCATCTGCTAAATGGGGTCAGAACAATACCTACATCATAGAATGTGAGGACTAAATGCGAATGTACTTACTATAATGACTGGCACATCATAAATGCCAAATAAATATAGGCTATTTTCATGATCACTTTCACAGATTTTATGTGTAATATAACTGCATTAGGAATATTGTGTTCTGAGGGGAAAAGGTCTTTGGGAAAAAAAACCCTTTCTTCTGATTTAAAATTTATTACTTAATTGTAGAAATTTGGGAAGATTCAGAAAAGCACAAAGAAGGAAAATATCACCCTAATCTTATAATGTATTACTAACCACAGTTACCATTTTTAAAAAAAAATATTTTATTTATTTTTTATTTATTTTTACAGAGAGGGGAAGGGAGGGAGAAAGAGAGGGAGAGAAACATCAATGTATGGTTGCCTCTCGCATGGCCCCCACTGGAGACCTGGCCTGCAACCCAGGCATGTGCCCTGACTGGGAATTGAACCGGGACCCTTTGGTTCCCAGCCCACACTCAATCTACTGAGCTACACCAGCCAGGGCACCACAGTTACCATTTTGATGCGTATCTTTCCAATATTTTTATTCATAATTTTGAATTATATATGTATATATATACATATAATTTCTTGACCTGTCTTCCCCCACTGAATATATTGCAAATGGTTTCTTTTGTTGTTAAGTATTCAGTGCCATTCAGTTTTGGGTACCTGGGAGCGCACCTCATGGTGCTATAAGACCATCAGCCAAACTGCCTTTGGCCTCTGCCTCTTTTGTATTTTTGTTTTGTTATTAATCCTGAATCTACAGGTATGATCTTGAGGCAGAAGGAAAATAAGACCATAAAAATAAGAAATATGTAGTTGTGTTCTGTGTTAGCACAGAGATCCCCAACTGTGCCATTAGATGTGAGTTTGAAGTGAGAACAGGAGATGAAGTCCGGTACAAAGTCGGGGTCACACCACCCATTTGCCCCAGGAGGAAACGGAGGCACAGGAAGGGTGCGTGACTTGTGCACAGTCACACACAGAGTGAAACTGGAGCCAGGACCCAAAGCCAGGCGTCTGACTCCGGATCCCCGCTAGTTCTCTCCCAGCAACTGCCCTGAAGTTCCTTATGAATTGCACCTTAAAGTGGGGTTGTGTTTGCCAAGATGACTCTTTCCGAGCAGTTTCTGAAGTTGCCACAACTAAGCAAGTTAAAATGTAGTTTTCAAAGTAATTTTTAAATGTGTTTTATAATGTGCTCCTGGAGGCTAAGAGAGAATTAAATATGGAGTTCGATCACTGGTTCAGATTTCCTGGGCTGCGTGAGTTGAGGTCATTCGCTTCTTTACTTAGGAGGCTGGCTCCCCAACAAAGAAATGTGTTAAAACTCAGTCTGAAGTGCATAAATATTTGAGGAGGAATGATGTCTTTTTGAAGCTGCTATTGAAAGAGCCAAGTAATAAAATGGAATTCGTTAATGGAAGTGAGAAAAACAAGCCGATTGCCAGCCAACGACACTTGACTAATGACAAATCTAAAGCACTCCTCCCTGCTCCCTCCTTCTCGCCCAGCCTGAAGCCTTTTATTAAGACATAAAAATGGCTCGGAAGTCTTTATTTTTCAGAGTCCTTGTTCAAACTGCATTGGCACATGTCAAAGAGCCAAATTTCTTGGTTATTTTTAATAAACATCAGTGTGTGATCTCAACTATTTAATGAACGTAAAGGGAGGCAAAGTAGCCCTTCCTTTCAAAGGTAATACAAAGGAGTCACTTGCCATGTGTACTTCATGTCACCCTTAGCAGCATGTATAGTTACAATGTGGTATAGTTTTTCAGGATGAGTTAAAAAATAAAATAATTTTTAAAGTATATAGATATTTTATTGATCATGTAGTTCTTAGTTAGAGAATATATAGAAGATTAAAAGAAGCTTTTGTGTTTAGTAATAGAAAGTTCCTAGCCCACCATTAACCAGAAATGCCTTTGGGGTTCCATGCCTCCAGACTGAGAAGCCTCCCCCAGGGGCAAAGGTGATGTGGCTCAGGGAGCAGATGGACTGCGGCAGAGTCAGGGCAGAGTCAGGGCAGAGTCAGGGTGGAGTCAGGGCGAGGAAGAGGTAAAGAGCAGGGGTGCAATTATGCATGCAAGTCTGGGCCAGAAATCTTTGAAGAACAAGGTGCCAATGGGCAGACCCCCTTCCCACTCTGCCGTGCCAGGAGAGGAGAGAGTTGGTCTCAGGGAGCTGGGACTCCGAAGGGGGAAGCGGGGCTCTAGGAAGACACAGGAGGGCAGGGATGTGGTCACTGCAGCAAGGGGGCTGCCCTCTTTGGGGAGTGTGCCTTTGGTTGTTGCCAAGTCCTTTCAGTGGGTTTCCACTCCATGTCTGTTGTTCTCGCATTTCTCCCAGTCACCACACAAGATCGTATTTTAATGCTTTTGGAAGGCAGTTTTCATAAAGTTGAGCTAAGAGTTATTAAGGAAAGCTGAGGTGGGAACCCCTTGTGTGTGGGTCAGGGCAGATTGCTGCTGGGCCTGAGATTCCTCTCTTTACTGACCCTAGGGCTCAGGCTAGGGCAGCAGCCTGCAGGATGAGGGGGTGTTGGGGATAATTCAGATTGTCACAAAGGGGTCTTATGGAAGCTGTGCATTTATCTGAGTGCAATGATACTACCAGAATCTAATGTTTCTTCGCTTTTAATTGAGCTGTTATAGATCCTATGGGGTGACACAGCAGTTACCTGATGGGGAAAGCAAATGAATGATTGGTAAAGAGAGTTGGTTTGGGAGAGATAATCATGTGGGGGAGAATAATAAAAGTACAGTTTCGGTTATGACGCTCAGCTATGCACCATTGGTGAGCAATAAATATGTGCTGGATGAACAGCAACTCTGGACTCCAGGATCTGTGGATCTGGGAGTACTTTCTTAGTAATCTATAGAGATTTGTGAATGCATTTAAGAAGTGGAATCAGAAATAGTGATGGGTTCTCCAGGTGACATCTGCAATTTCCTGTCAACGAATGTAATTTCCAGTCATGGCTAGAGACTTAGGAGAGAGAGTATACTTGTAATAATTGGCATTCAGACAGAAGGGCAATGCCTTTGACTGAGGACTGTGTGAGTGTACCTGAATGGACAAACACACTGAGGTGTGCCAGGTTCTTTGTGAGGGGCTGAAGAGACAGTGGTGAGCAAGTTGGGCACAGCTCTGAGTGACCAGAGCTGTCACCTGAGGGAGATGGTATCATAAACATCTATAAGGTAGCAAACTTAGGAGAAAGTTTCACATGGAGAAATACAAGGTGCAGCAGGGCAGTGTGCAGGGGTCGCTAACCTGGTTGGCAAGGAGGGGCTGTGGAAGGTCCCCCACCAGGGGATGGCGTGGAAACTGGGCTCTGAAAGAGAAGCTGGAGTTTGGTCGGGATGAGCGTGGGGGAGAGGAACCGGGGTGGGACGGGGAGAAGATTAGTGTGGAAATACGAGGCTCTAAGATGAAGAGCAGCTGAGATTCCTTAAGGAACGAAAAGATGGCCAGTGTGTCTGGAAATTGTGCAAGAGCTGAAGTGTGGTATGAGGTGGAGGGAGGCAGGGGCCAGATCACGCAGGCCTTATATGTCCCCTAATTCGTTTTGGGCTTTGTTTTTAAGAGCAATGGAAGCCATGAGAGGTTGAAAGGAGGGAAGTGACACAACCTTGTTTATATTTAATGTGCGGGAAGGGCCGAGAATGGATTCGGGGGCCTGGTCCTAGTCCAGGAAAGAGAAGATGGTGTTGGGACTACAGCAGGGTGCTAGAGTTGGGCATCAAATGATGGATTTAGGCTGTATTTCAGAGACAGAATTGGCTAAAATTTAGTGATTTTATATGTGTGTATGGGGCAGGGGTGCGGAATAACCAAGTTCTTGACATAAAACCTTACTAAACGAAATGGTGAATAGACTTGAAGAATGCTGGAGGAGAGGGAAGATTACATCTTTAAGTCGTGGATATTGAGTTGAGTTTGATATTCCTGCGAGATAGACATGTGGGCGGAAACGAATATGATAAAGGTGGCCATTTCTGTCAGTGGAGAAAAGACAAATTAATTTACTAAATGGTTCTGGGACAGCGGGCTAACCATTCCGAACAGAATACGTACAATCTTGACTTTATGTCATACACCTGAATGAACTGCAACTGGAGTAAGCATTTCAGTGTAAAAAATAAAATCATAAAGCTTTCAAGATAAAATGTGGAAGACTTTTCTATAATCTTGAAGTTAGGAAATTTTTTCTGACATGGCATGAAAGAGAGAAACTATAAAAGAAAAGTTGAATTGCTAGAGTACATGAGAAAAGTAAAACAAACCTCCTCTATGTCAAAAATCTTCATAACTAAAGTTAAAATCGAAATGGTAAGCTGGAAAAATGTTTGCAACAAGTGACAAAAGCATTAATATTACTAAATATATGAAGAGCTTCTACAAATCAATGAGAAAAATGAATACCTGAAGGGGAGAATTGGGTGAAGGAGATACAAAGATAATTTGCAACAACAATACAAATGATGAATAAATACATGAAAAATGTTCAACCTCTTTAGTATTGGGCTGGCCAAAAAGTTTGTTTAGCTTTTTCCATACCATGGCTCTAGTAGTACTTAGTAGTCTTGAACTTTATTTGAAACAATTTTGTTAGATTGTATTAGCTGTAGATAGATTGTAGATAGCTGTCATTATCAGCACGCATTTAAAAAAAACATAAAAATTGGTGAATATATGTGCAGCCATTTTAATATTGAAGGAAATATGCAACATTTTTGGCTTATTATGCTTTATTATTTCAAGAAAGCTAAAAATGCAACTGAAACACAAAAAAAGATTTGTGCAGTGTATGGAGACGATGCTGTGACTGATTGAACTTGCCAAAAGTGGTTTGTGAAGTTTCTTGGTACTACTGACATTTTGGCCAAACAGTTCTTCGCTGTGGGGCTGTCTTATGCATTGGAAGCTGTTTAGCAGTACCCCTGGCCCCTACCCACCAGAAGCCAATAGTGGGAGACAGCCAACACACTGAAAATATCCAAATCAATAAAATTATTGGTGAAAATGAAAAATGTGCTTCCCAGCAATTTTCATCAGTTTGGATCAAATACAATCTTATAAAAATTAAAAAAAAAAGAAAACTGTGTTTCTTATTTTACAGAAAAACTAAACAGACTTTGGGGCCAATTCGATAATTAGAGCAATGCAAGTTGAAAGATGAAGCACCACTCTCAAACTGGCCAAGTTCTTTTTTTTTTTTTTTTTAAATGTGATGTATTGCCCGGGGTTTGGGGGATGCACTGACACTCTGCTGGTAGGAATTAAAGCTAGTCTATACTTTCTAAAGTTCACTCCACAGTTTTAAAAGTCATAAAATTTGCTCTGGCTGGTGTGGTTCAGTGGATTGAGTGTCAGCCTGTGAACCAAAGGGTCACAGGTTCCATTCTCAGTCAGGGCACATGCCTGGGTTGTGGGCCAGGCCCCCAGTAGGGGGTGCATAAGAGGCAACTGCACATTGATGTTTCCCTTTCTCCCTCCCTTCCCCTCTCTCTAGAAATAAATAAAATTTTTTTAGAAGTCATAAAATTTTACACATTGTAAATAGTTAAATTTTGGGGATTTTTTTCCTAAGAAAATTATGATTTATCTATAAAGAAGATTATAATATTGAAACATCGGAATCTTACAGTTGTTATTGGTATGGGTTTTTTATCTTGTGTCCCTAGCTTTTGTTTGAAGTGGTAACAGGAAACTTAATTATTTGAGGCACTGGCTGCTCTCCCTTTCCCCGCCCTCCTCTCACCCCTTATATTGTCATCTTTAGCTTCTTTCAGGTGGGGCTGTTAAGGTTTAACCGTGGCAGAGCACACATAAATTGGAATATCTTTAGGTGCCAACTTGTGGCTTATTTGTGAGTAATTTGCATTTCTCTTGGGAAAAAGGATATCATTTCATCCATTTTCTTTGGTCACAGACACACCTAAAGAAATTAGTCACTGCAAAGGATGCTCTGAAGAGCTAAGCAGTGGGCTGTGGTGTGGGAAGGTTGAGGGCAGTGGGACACCTACAGGTTTTGTTTAAGGGTACAAAGTTAAGTGACAACAAGGAGGAAGTCAAAGCACTCAACTCATAACTTGCTGCTACACAGGTAAGGATTGAAATGCACACTAGGTGACAAGGTCACCAGAGAGCACTTCAGTATATTTAAACAACTAACAGACTAATGAGCAAACTCATTATTTGAACATTATTTTTGTATTGGTTCTATACCAGGTGCTAGGCTCAGCTCTTGGGAAACAAAGAGGAATGAGAATCATCTCTACCTTCAAGAAGCTTATAGTCTAGTGGTGCTCAAGTTCTAGGATGTGAAAATTTCCCATGTGATCTTGCAACTCTGATTGTAGTCTTTCAGCAGTGGGAAGGATAGGGAACATGTCAGAAGATGGAGATAGGAAATTGTCCCAGCTTCTAAAAGGGGAGGGGGAAATAGAAACTGATAGTGAAATAATGTGCTAGAATGAGTTATTTAGATGGTTTTCATGAAGGACTGTCATTGGTTTATAATGAGTAAATCATACCCAAAAGTGACCACTCTGTCTTCTTGACTTGCCAGACCGACTAGTTGGATAGACCATCTCTGATTTCTTCAAACCACTGATTCCATCTCTCACGATGTTCTTGTGGGCTAGATGGCTGGTTTTCGAAGGGGGCTCCATGGCCGTGACAGCAAAGTTCGTTGAGTGCGCTGGTGGGCAGGCGAGGGTCTCTCTCTACTCCTGCTTCACCTGCAGCAGCTCCTATGTTATCTGTTTAGACAGGGCGGGGCAAAGGTAGGTTTACAGCTGTTTGTATGGAAAATAGTACAGTAATTAATAAATAATAATTGGGGAGTAAACTCTGTGTTTCATATCCTCACAACTGTAAACCCACTTTTGCCACACCCTGTATGTTGGAAATCTGCTTTTTGTTGACAGACAACTTCCCCTACCAAATAGAGAAGTTTGAAAGTCCGTGGGTTAATTGTGGTGCATTTGTGGCTGGTTGAGTGACTGCATCCTCACAGTGCTGATTAATGGATTGATAAACCTGAGGAGAGCTCTCCAGGGACTCTGCTCTTGACTTTTCTCAATGTCCTGTTGGCACCTTCAAAGGTTCAACTTAATGGTTTTGAATGACTCTAGGTTGAAGGATAGCTAAAAAATTGGACAGGAAAACCAGAAATCAAAGCTTTCAATCTTGACAAAAAGAAACCTGGTAGGGATGTATCAAATTCTGTACCAGGTGCCCAAATTGAATTGCACAAATCTGGGATGAAAAGAGACATGTGGAAAAAAGACTTAATGATTTTAGTTGATTTTAATCTCAGTATGTCACCAGTGTGATGGGCAGCCGAAGAAGTGAATAAAAACCTAGCCTGTTTAAACAGAGCAGCGTCCTTTCTGGAACTTTATCCCAGGCAAACTGGTTCCGTGTTCCCGGGCCCCTGGTGCTCTCTTCCTCAGAGCACTCCCTGCCTCCCGCACCTTCTCTCAGTGATTTGGTTTGACTGTCTCCTCAGCGGGGCTTTGCTTCAGGTCTGGTGGATTCACTTCTGTCTCCGGGGCCTGACCGAGTGCCTGGCACACATTAGGTGGACAGCAGTTGTTTCTTGAACCAAGAAGTGCATATTCTGTTAAAGATTTTATTTATTTATTTTTAGAGAGAGGAGAAGAGAGGAAGAAAGAGAGGGAGAAATAACAATGTATGGTTTCCTCTCACATGGCCCTCACTGGGGACCTGGCCTGCAACCCAGGCATGTGCCCTGACTGGGAATCTAACTGGGACCCCTTGGTTCCCAGCCTGCGCTCAATCCACTGAGCTACACCAGCCGGGCAAATTTTTTAAAGAAAGATTTTATTTACTTTTAGGGAGAGGGGGAGGGAGGGAGAAAGAGAAGGAGAGAAATAATGTGTGAAGAGATACATCAGTTACCTCACACGGGCCCCCCACTGGGGACCAGGCCCACAGGCCTGTGCCCTGACTGCAATAGCAGTGGTGGCCTTCAGTCCGCAGGCTGGCACTCAATCCACTGAGCCACACCAGTGACAGCTAGGGTCTATTAAAAAGAACTTGGCCAAACTAGGGTGTATCCAGAGAAGGATGGTTAGGAACTTTGTTAGTCTCAAAATAATTTTATGTAAGGGATTTGAGGATCCTGGGGATGGATAGCCTGTAGAAGTGAAGATATATGGGTCATATGCCAGGTTTTTTTTTTGTTTTTTTTTTTTAGTATTGAAAGTGGGTGGTGACTTAGGTTACTGCAGATGATGAACGTATTTGGGGAGAGGAGGACAGAGAGGAGGATGGAGCATGCATATGGGACAGTGACAATGGATCACAACTCAGGGGAAGGCAGCACTTTAAAATAGACCTGCCCAGAATTGGAAGGGCTTGTCTTGTGTGCTCAGAGCTGACTTCTTTGGAATTACCCAGCACGCGCTTGATGGACAGGAGAGCTGAGGAGTCTTTTTGCAGATGACGAGATCTTTAACGAAACAGGGTCTCTGGGGTCCTTCCAGTTCTGATGGTTTCATGGTTTTTATATCCGTTCTCTGGAGAGGAGCAAAGACAGTTTTCTAAGTTACAAAGCCAAGGCCAAAGTGGAGATTCAGTCACTCCTTCTGGTTGATCTCTTGGATTGTGATTTATGTTTCGGTGGCTACTCCTGTCTTCTGAAGGCACAGTGCTTTCTTTCAGTGGTCCAAATTTCCTCTGTATCTTTTGTTATTAAATCTACTTTTGAACAACAGTTGGTTTCTAATAAATCTCTCTTCTAATCTTCCACTTCTTTTAAAGTGATTTTTACTCAAAGGCTTTGGACACTAGCAAACTTGTTTTTGTTTCTGAGGTGCCGGGGAATAGGCTATTTTAATAGCTGCTCTCCCTACCCTGTTTAATCGCGTCATGCAAAAAGCACTGCGTTCACACCGGCCCGGCCCTCGGCCTGGGCTGGGAGCCGCCTGGAGCGCAGCAGCCACACTGCAGCCTCCCCGTGAGTGACGGGGGAAGCTTTCAGGCCTAGGCAGTAGAAAAGGATGAGAAACATTAGGTTATATCTATGCACATTTTAGTACAGTTAGCATATGCTGAGTAATTGTGAACTGAGGGCCATAAAGACATAGAAGTAATTATGCCCATCAGTCTAACCAGAAAGATGACATCCACAGATAAAGAAGAAAATGAGAGATAGTAAGAGGAATGTTCTGGAACCCCAAAGCAGTGTTTCCTAATGCAGGTTCTAAGCGCTTTCCAAAACCTGTCTGGATCAGTGGTTCTCAGTCCTGACTGCTCATTAGAATCACGGGGGTGGGGGGGGTGGGGCAGAGGGGGCTGTTTAGAACACAGCTGCACAGGCCCTAGACCCCACCACAGAACTGAGTCTCTGGGAGTGGTGTGGGGGCGGGGAAGGTGCTTTTTAAAGCTCAGCAGGTGATTGGAATGTGTTTGTTATCTAGTATAAGGCAAGGGGTAGGACCGAAGAGGGAAGGGCGGGCCAGGGTGCTGGGAGGAGGACAGTGGGTGAAGAGCCATGGGAGGGGCCATCAGAGGAGGCTGACTGTGCCTTGGTGTGGGCAGGTATGAAAGGGGGAAGTTGTAGTCTTTATAAAGGAGGCAATAAAATTCAGAACAAACCAGGCTTACTTTGTGGTTTTGTTGAGAGGGTAATGGTGTTTGGGTCTGTTTCAGGGTACTTAACCAAGTCCTTCCTGATTTCTGTGTCAAAAACCTACTATGCAGACTGTAGAATTCTTGTGTGGGTAAATCTTGGACCCTCTATCTAACAGCGCCTTGAGATGCTGTGGCCTTACAGTGCCTCTGAGAACACGTTATCTCACAGATGACAAAGCCCAGCGAGGGTCAGAGCGGCTGGAGACTGGTTCGCAGGCCGCTTAGCTAGTGACAGTGCTTTTTGTTTCTTTCTCCTGTACAACCTTTGTGTTTGCCTTGGTGGCTCATTAAAATCATATGCAAGGATGGTAGTAATTTGATTTGGAAACCATGAAATCTATTTTTACTTTTACTGACTGTTTTCCAGTGGGAGCATGAACTTTGAACCCCCTGAAGCTGGAGGGATTCACTCCGAGAGGTCTCTGCATTTTATTCAGTAACAAGTTGCTCAATGCTCACTGGTGGAGAGGACTGGTAGAGCAGGTACTCAGAAAGCATCAGCTCTTCTTTTCAAGCATCCTGCCCACTCCAGAGTTCCTGAGGGAGGAGTGGATGGCCTGGGGGCCTGGACATCCTTAACTAGGGATTGCTGGGGACAGGCCCTATACTCTTATTGAAGTGTTTGCAGCCGTGTGGGGGATTAGGCAGTGTCTGGCCAGAGTTGTGGCTCCCTTCCCATTTCATTGTTGCTGTCTCAATTGCTAAAAATATGTTGATTACTCATGAAAAGATAAAAATTACTGGTAGCAGAATAAAAGTAAATGCTAATCAGTACCGAGCTCTGAGACATCTTTGTGGCTTATTTAGTAACACGAATTGGTTGGTATAATTCTGCCCGAAGTGATCTGGTCTCTGCTGTATCCTGGGCATGGTCTGTTTCTTCCTCTGAGAATAGTGACTTTGTGCTTGAAATTTCAGGTTCCAATTACTGAATGACTAGAATAAAAGAAAAAAAATATGGGATAGCATCGTGAGACAATAGGTTTTTAAATCTATCAGCACACAACTTGTGGGCACTTATGCATTAGGCTGAGGCAGAACGAGGGGCTCAGGGCTCTCCTAGTGTGCCAGGCGGGGAAGCCCTCTCCAAGTGGCTGCTTTGCCCGGATAAAGTTCAGTGAGCATACTGCCCCACTCAGGGAGGAACTGCAGATAAATGATGACCTGATGTGTCCTGATACATTAAATCAATTGTTTGGTCCTTGGGGAACCTAACGACATATTTTTATTTATTAAAGTTATTCAGTTTGTATTGAAAAAACTATAATCAACCCATAAAAACTTGAAAAGAACTTAGATATGTTCCATAATTCTATCACTTAACTCAGTAGCTATTTTCTATTTCCCTGTATCTTCCACATGCATGTTTTTAATAAATTTTATTTTTGAGGTATATATTTGCTTGTATGCCATTCATTTTAAAGGCAAACTAAACATTTTTCTGGTTGACAAATTTTAGAATTTATCTTTTTAAATAGCTGCATAGTATTTTATTATGTTGGAAAGTATTGTTAATTTTCTTAGACTTGGTCCTATTTTTTTAATAGATAACTCTAAATTAAATTCCTGCATGCTTTAGTTTTGAGGAATTATTTACTTGAGATTCACGCATAGGAGTGAAGTCCCTGGGTGAAAGGTTATGAACTTTGTTCAGTCTGTCCCTAAGTACTGCCGTGGTTTTTCAAAAGGGAAGACAGAGTTACCAAGTGACCAGTAAAAGACTGAGTTTGAAGGCTCATCCGTAACAGGTCTTATTACTGAAAAAAAGTTTACCACTTTATTCATTATAAAACTGGTATCTTAAGGTTATTTTGTTTTCCGATTCTTTAATCACTTGTAAGAAACATTTTTTTCTTTTGATTTTTTTCCTTAATTATGTTTCTTATGTGAATTCATGTTCCAATCCTTTGTACACTCTTTAAAATTAAATCTTGAGGTTTTCTTTAAAACGTAGTTGATCTACTTACTGTGTATCTCACAGATATCGTCCCTGAGTGATGTTCATGGCAAATATTTTCTCTGTCTTACTTGGAACCTTAACGGTTTACGTGAATGGACAGCCTTACTCATGGTCATCCTCTTCAGTCCCTCCCCACCACAGGCAATCACAGTGGTCATGTGGACCTGTGGGCCAACACCTCCCAGCCTTGTACCTCGTCCCTGCAGTGACCTCCGCTCCTCCTATTGAACCCCCTTCTGCCGCAGGCCAGCTCCAGACTCAGTCACACCTGGGCTGCCCCACATCTGACCAGGGCCTCACACCTGCCAGCTTGCTCTCACTTACACCATCTCACTCCTCATTTGATCACTGACTGCCTCCAGATCTCAAGCTTCTTTCTCTTTCACCTTCTCTCCACTCACCATTTTATTAATCCCTTCTTATACTGACTTTCCTCTCACTCAGCTGAGCCAGAGACCACAGGAGCTACTTCTCCAGTCAGCTCCTTTAAAGATTTATTTATTTTTAGAGAGAGGGGAAGGGAGGGAGAAAGAGAGGAAGAGAAGCATCAATGTGTGGTTGCCCCTCACGTGCTCCCAACTGGGGATGTGGCCCGCAACCCAGGCATGTGCCCTGACTGGGAATTGAACCGGTGACCCTTTGGTTTGCAGGCCGGCATTCAATCCACTGAGCCACACCAACCAGGGTTCCAGTCAGCTCCTTTAGCCTGGTCAGCCTCTCTCTGCTGAGTCCCAACCTGTCCACCAATGACTCTCTTCAGGAGTTGGAGACCAAATTCTCATCTCTTCAATTTTTATTTCTTAATAGGCTTCTTCTACTTACCTTGTTAAGTCTTTCCCATCTTTAAAAATAACATTACAGCCCTGGCCAGGTTGCTCAGTTGGTTGGAGCATTGTCCTGTACACCAAAAGTTTGAGGATTCAATCCCTGATCAGGGCACATACCTAGGTTGTGGGTTTGATCCCTGGTGGAGGTGCGTATGGGAAGCAACTGATCCATATTTCTTTCTCACATTGTTGTTTCTCTCTCTTCCCCCCACCCCACCTCCCTCCCGGCCTCCCTCTCTCTCTCCTTTTTCCTCTCCTCCTCCCTCTCCCTCCCTCCCTTTTGCTCTCAAATCAATAAACATATCCTTGGTTGAGGATTAAAAAATAATGATAAATAAAAAAATAACACTCCAATTCTGTCCTATCCCTTGCCTTCCCTTCACACAGAAGCTCATTTGAAATGTGGCAACAACCATATTCTTCACCTGTCTCCCATTTAGTGTTGAGCCACTGCAGCCTGACCCCCGCCCTGCTTCCAAATTATTTGTGAAAGGATAAATAACACACTGCCCATCACCAGATCCATCTAAACGCCTTTTATTCTAGTTCTTTTTTTTTTTTTTTAATTTGGACCTTTGGAAGTAAGAAACTTCTACCTGAGGGAGAGACGTTGAGAAGTCTCCTCCCCGATGTAAGGCTAATGAAAATGAGGTTTCTGTGGCGATTGAAGTGCAAAGGATTCAGGCTTTCTCTTCCCCATGTTCAACCCTACAGATTCCCAGGTGTCCCCGAGGAGGCGCTAGTCTCTTGCTACTTCAGGTGATGCCCTGGTGGTTGGGTGTAACTGCGAAGACATGTAGGCACTTACTTTTCATACATTAATTCATTTACTGATCACAACGATCCTATCTATGAGGAAATTTAGGCCCAAAGAGGTTACGTCCAGGGACACCTAGCTAATAAGTGGTGGAGCCTGGATTTAAACCTAAAGTTGCCCAGGAGAAGCCAGAAGTCATTGCTGAATATTTTTAGCCTTTATTTTTCTTATTGGATAAGTAACCATTTCTATCCATTCTTCCCTGCTTCTGTTTTCAGGTTTCTTAAACCTTGATGGTCCTCAGTATTCTTCCCCGCCCCCACCCCCAAGCCCCATTCATCTCCTGAATCCAGCTGTTTTCTATATTTTCACTGAGATGTCCTGCAGCCACCTCAAATTCAGCTTATCTCAAAACAGAACTCCTCACCCCTCCCACCGAACCAGCATCCCTGCCTGTAACCTCTCCTGTTGGATGGCACCATCGTTCATTCAGTTATTCAAGTCGGATGCCAAAAACTCATCCTGGGGTTTTCCTCCTCCATTACCCTCCACCTGGCTTCTAAAGCCCTGCACTGCCGGGGCCCTGCCTTCTTCCTAACCTCATTTCTTCCCCCCCCCCGACCTCTTGCTTACCGTGTGCCAAATATACTGGCCTTCTCAGACCTACCGATGACCTTAAGGCATTTGTCTTAGCTGGTTTTTTTGCCCTGCCTAAAATTCTCATCCTCAAGATCTTTCTGGTGCTAGATCCTTCTTGGCATTTCTGTCTCTGTGTAACTATCACCGCCACAGAGGGGCCTTCCATTTCCACCCACTGTAACGTGGCTGCCGGTGACCCTTTGTCATGTCACCGTCCTGTAGTTCTCTGCGTAACTCACCCCAACTAAAAGCTTTCATATTGATTGATTGATTTGTTTATCATCTCTCCATGTGATGTAGACACCATGAGAGCAGTGACTTTGTCTTGTGTTAGTCCCTGTCTCGCAAGCACCCAGAGCTGTTATTTGCATATAATCAAATTAATATTATTAAGAACTGACATTTATGGAGCATTTCCAATGTGCCTTTGCCAACAGTAGTACAATATATAGTACCCTTATATGGTAATATAATATATACTTTCATAATAATATATGTGACATATATTATACATTAATTATATAACACACACTATAATAAATTATAGACTATATAACATATATGATATATATATGTAAATGAAGTATCTACTATATATTTGTATAATATATACATATGTATGTGTGTGTGTATATATATATATATCTTTATGGTACTATAAAAACAATATTTATTCTCATAAGGTTTTGGAAAACTGAGCTAGAAACTATTCTTAGTAATTCTCACTAAAGCCATATGAGGCCAGTATTATTATCATCAATATCATCAACATCATCGGTATTATTGTGCTTGGTTTGTGAACGAAGAAACTGAAGTACTGTACATAATGGTTAACTAACTCACCTGAGATCACATGGCTAATGAGTAGTGGGGCCAGGCTGGGATCCAGGAGTCTGTCTCTAGAGCCGGATGCTCAGTAAGTGCTTGCTTACTGCATGAATGGGTGTAATTCATCCCCGGGGTGCCTGCCAAAGACCTTCATCTCCTACTTCCTTTCTGTTCCACGGCCAGAGTGGAGGCACCCAATGTTTCATGTCTGGATTTTGCCACAGCTTTTTAGCTGGTGTCCTAACCTCCAGTTTTGCTTTTTAATTCCAGTAGAGCGATTAATCTAAAATGGAAATCAGAAGTGTAGGCTCCCAATTGTTTTAGACTAAAATCCAAACTCCTTTTCTTTACAATCTGAATTCTACTCACCTCTCTCCTCCTTTCCCCCGTCTCCCCCATGCGCACCCCGATGCCCACCACACCAAGGTACCGCTGGATTCCTGAAGCCCACTGTGCTGTGTGCATCTTCAGGCCCTTGCACAAGCTTCCCTTGCCTTGCTGAATTTGACAGTCTCTTACTTAAAAACTTCTGAATGTTCTGGCCAATCTCCTCTAACCCCACGGGGGCTACCCATGTTGGGTGTTTCTCTTCTCTCCTGTTTCATTCTCTGCATACTTCCATCATGGAAGTACGACACTATATTTGTCTGGACTCTTCCTGTGCTTCCCCCTTCCTCCGTGTTTGCCCAACCTTGCCTGAGGACCTCGTTATTTTGAAGGAATTGGCTCTAACCCTGGTACCTAACAGGAGGCCTGGTAAATAGTAGACACTCAAACTATTTGCTTAATGAACACTAACTTCCAAAAGGAATTTGAGGCAATCCATACATAAGACAGGGCACTATATTATATCAGCATCAATACAAAAATTTTAGAAACCAATTTAGAAAAAAAATCATGTTTTTGGACTGAGTATTTCTGTAATTGGGCAGAATTTAACTTTGAGTTTTTTGGCTACCAAGATGAAATGGGAAATGTATGGGACAGATTTGTGTTTATTTTCTAGGAAAAGGAAACACACAGGTTCTTCAAGTGGGACAACAATTTTTTTTTGTCCTGAATTCTAGGAAGAAATTCTTCTATGGATGTTACATAAGGGAGATTGGATTTCTTTATGGACAGTGATTTTGAATATAAACACTTGTAAAAAATAGTTTTAATAAAAACTCAAGGTTTAATATTGAATTGCAGCTCCAAAGGCATTTGTCTGGGGACTACTTTAATATAATTCCAATATCTTGCCCCTGATATAACTTGTTTAGGGGCGGAGCTTGGAGAACCTGGAGGTTTTGATAGCTTGCCCTACAACTATCGCAGTCACCTTAGACCGACTTTCTAATCAGTTGTGTTTTTTAGGAAAGGATTGAGGGCAAGCTTTGGCTAGTCCTGAGTTGGCTATTTTACATTTAATTCTTTGGTGGCTACCAGAGGCATAGATCTTCCATGTTGTTGGGAAAAGAGAGCTCTCCTTGCATTAGGTGGTCCAGCCTTGAACATTCTCTCAGGAGAGCTTCAGGGCTGATTTCCTGTGCTGCCTGGTTAGAAGGCCGTGTTGCCTGTGCTGAAGGTGAGCTGCAGCAGTGTGCGGCGAGGCTGAAATAGCTCTTCATGAACTATTAGTTCAAGTGCCTATACGAGGCCCCGGACGAGCCCCAGAGTTCTGCATCCTAGTGCCCTATACCATCAAGTATTGGGAGGGGTAATTTTGGTCTAAAAGATTTAAGGGCAGGTATTATAAAGTAATTGCCATTCACTGAAAAATATGTTTATTTATTATCTACTGTGTGCTGGGCACTGGGAGATGCAGCCTTTGCACTCAAGTGGAGCCCATCATCCAGTGTGATTCCTTTCTTGGCTTTTACAGTTTAGACAGAATCACAAGAGAACCATTCTGGCGAGACTGTCAGAGCGCCCAGGTGCCAGTGAGCTCCAAGGAGTTGAGTTTATTCACCTGTTAGATGAGGGTCTTGTTGGGGGATGGCTGCCAAATGTTAAAATTTAAGATTTAACATGGTTGACACATTTTTTCCTTGATCCATTATTAGTGAACAAGATCAGTTAGTTTTGATTTTACTAATGAAAATTTTTCAAACAGATAGAAAAATGGAATAATAGTCCAATGAACAGCTTTTATAACCATCACCTCAATTTAAAACATGTTAACATTTTTTCACAATTTTTTCAGTCACTTTTTGGCAGTGTGTATATGGGTAGATGTATTTTATTTTATTTTTAGATTTTATTTTATTTTTAGACAGAAGGGAATGGAGGGAGAAAGAGATGGGGAGAAACATCAATGTGTGGTTGCATTTCATGTGGCCCCCCTGGGGACCTGGCCTGCAACCCAGGCATGTGCCCTGACTGGGAATCAAACTGGTGACCCTTCGGTTCGCAGCCCGTGCTCAATCCACTGAGCTACACCAGCCAGGGCTGTGGGTGGATGTATTTTAAAGAATATCCAGCTATCAAGACATTTAACCTCCAAATACTTTTGAATGTAGTTCTGGTGTTTTCCTCCTGTAGGCAGCCAATGACCCTGCCTCCCAGTGCTCATATTCTCCTGTAATCCCCTGCCCTGGGAGTGTGGGTTGGACGTAGTGGCTTGCTTCTAACAGATCGACTATAACAGAAGCAATGGGATGTCCTTTCCAAGATTAGGTTACAAAAAGACCGTAGCTTCCATGTTGGGCAACCTCTCTCTGGCTTTTGCTTCCTCACCTGCCCTAACGGAAGTGAGCTCTGCTGTGAGCTGCTCAGTGGAGAGTCTACCTGGCAAGAAACTAGTATCTCTGGCCAAGAGCCAGCGAGGACCTGAATGAGTTTGGAAACAGGTATTTCCAAGCCAGGCCTTGAGATAACTGCCGCCCTGGGCGACATCGTGATTGCAGCCTGTGAAAGACACTGACCCAGGTTACCCTGCTGAGGCTGCATAAGTTCTTGACCCACCAAAAATGTGAGGTAATAAATGTTTGTTGTTTGAGCTGATAAGTTTTGGGGTAATTTGGCATGCAGCTAGCAATAATTAATACACCTACGTAGCTGCAATCCCGTTAATCCTAGTTGGTGCCTTCTTGAGCTGTTGTGAGTGTGAAGAGTAAAGCCAGGTTGTCGGCAGAGAAAGTTCTCCTGCTAAAGTGGGTGGTGGGCACCAGATCTCAGTTGCCTCAAGTTATTTAGACAAAAGGTTTTACATCATTTAGAAGTGGAATCTTATCTTTCAGTCTCTCAAGAGATGAATGTTATTACCTGACCTGATTCTAGCAGGAGTATTCTCATCTTCACTGTGAAGAAACCTGGACCTGTTCTGAGATTATGGAGCCTAGCACACAAGAGGTTCCTGTGCCTGGATTCTCACTGATCCTTGAGGAAGTGGTCTGCTCTGGGGAGGGTTGTAGGGGGCATTTGTCACCGTTTAATAGTCAGGATGCATGGACAAGAGCTTTCAGAAGGGAAGTAACAAGGCCTCCCACAGAGTAGGAGACAAGTGTCTGCACTTGAAAAGAAACATCACACAGAACTTTGTTGTGATGCCTGGCATACTCATGGGTGTATCATTCCAGAAGGTACAGGATTTCCGTGTTTAAAAGTGAGATTGATAGCAGTTTGATTTCTTTCCAAGGGGCCTGCATCTTCAGTCAACAAGTAAGGTCCACCTTATTTAGGACTCTGGGCAAGGCCTAAACTGTCCTGATGGTTAAACCTGTTTATTGGTTCTTGATGATGGTTCCGATGTTTGAAAGTGGATGAAGATCCTGGGATCCATAAAATCAAGAAAAGTGCTTCAGGAATGTGGAGTCTGCTTGCCTGGCCCTGGTGCCCAAACACCTGACCTCCCATGAGAATCTATTACTATTCAGGTTTCTTGAAAGAGGACAAATTTCTTATAAAAGGGATTGAACTTAAATTTCCACATGACATTGAGCTCTGTCTGACATGTTGTTTCATTAACTAAATGGGATTCTGGGGGCTACCAGATTGTCTTTATTGGATAAAGAGATAGAACAGCTGGTTCCTCTGATTGCCCAAACACAGGACAACCGAGACAGAAATGACATTAAGGGAAAAACTTCCCCTGGGATGTAGTTTGAGTTGAGTGCTCCATATTCTTTACCCTCAGAAGGTGTTTGGGAAAGTGAAACTAGGGAGCCCCATATAACTTTTATGCCCCTTGAATCTTACCATTTGAGTCAATTATGTAGTCAGACTCAGAAATAACAGTATTGCAGCAACTTCAAGAGGAGAGACAAATAAGAAGGCTGATTATTAGAGTCAGTCATAGTGCACCATCGCTAGAGGTGCTATTCTCTAAGACCGCTAGGGGCTGCTGTTTAGTGATATTAATATAATAATAAGGGAGTCTGCGCACGCACTTGCCTCCTCTTCAGGGTGCATTCCTAGTCTAGATTTGTGTGTGAAGTTTTTCCACAACTGCCGCAAAGTTTTCCAAAACTACAGTATATGCCATGGATGCTTTGAGTGGCGTGCGGCAGGTGCTCAGGGGACGGAAGTGGAGAGGAGCAAGTGCGGTCTGTTCATTGCGGTGGGGAAGGTGCGCACTTTTCCAGTCTCCGCAGAGGGAATCCTGGGAGTCGGGATGTCAAAGAAGACTGGGAGGAGCAGGCGAGATGGTTAGTTTGGTGGTCAGCGGGGAAGGGGTTGGGATAGTTCATACAAACTGAAAAAAAATTGTGTGTTCTTTCAAAGAGTCTTACAGAAAATTGCAGGGCCATCTAGTTGGTTTCCGTAATGAAATCTGAGGAGAGATTAAATTTAGGGGCTTCTTCTGTTAGTTCTCCACCCACTTTTACCTTTTCTTAGAGTGTGAGCCAATCGATGCAACTAGTACATGTCAGAAAGTTGTCAGAGTTGATGATTTTAATTTTGAGATTTACCCATAAGGACCGTTAATAACTTCACATGTAAGGTAGCTTACCCCCCTCCCCCCAAGTAGCTGAAAAAAATCACATACTGAGTGATTTCAGCTGGGAATATGAACAAGCACTCTTTAAAGAGAGTCTGATCAGGAGTATAAGAAAGAACAGAAGTAGATTTCATTTTTTCCTGTAGCTTTGGGAGATTTACATGAAAGAAAAAAAAAAAAAGCTTAAGGGGTGAGTGTGTTCTTTGAAGGTTGACTGGCAAGATTACTGTGACCTGTTCTGTCCTTGGGGGAAGTACTGAAAATCTTCATTTCTCAGTTTTTCTTACATTTTCAGTTAATTAAAGGTGAGAGGAACAATTAGAACTATGAATGGTGTCCACACTGACCCTGAAATTACCTGTTTATAAATTGTATCTGTGCTCTCATATAGGGAACTCTATGTGGGTAAAAGATACAATTACTCATTATTTCTTAGATTAATAGAAAAAATGAGCGCTTGAAAATATGATTATTCTCTTCAATGCCTCTCTTGAACTTATATTTTCTAGCAAAGCCAGTCTTTTATCTTTTGCCACTTACAGCACTTGAAACTTTAGCTAAATGGCATAAATGGTGCTGGCAGTGGCTAATTCTGGGAACAGAATCAGTAATGGAGGAAGCAGATGTGATTTAGAGGCTCATATCCGTAGCAGTTTGAGTGCTCTGAAATAACCTTTCTGCCTACTCTTCCACAATGACATTTGTGAAAACAAGTGACCAAGTTTTACTTAGAAGCACGTTTGTGGAGACTTACTTTCCTAGGAACAGGAAGTATGGCCATGCATTCTCTGTGAGGTTCCAGAGGAAAGAGCTGGGTTCCGTGGTGGAAGTTTTAAGGAGACAGGCTTTGTCTCAGTATCAGGAGCTGTGTAGCCATGGAATAGTTTGCCCTGCCCAGGAAGGGATGGAGAAGCCCCTCGTGGGGTTGGGGTTGGGGTTGGTGCAGAGGGATATGTGGTAGGGAAGTAGAAGGGGCAGCTACCCTGGGAGAGATGTCGGACTGCCTCTGTCCGCAGGCAGTGCTTGTTTTGCTTATTGGCGGTGAGTATAAGATACCTTATGTTAGAATAGCACCTTCCGGTTAGCAAAGTGCTTTCACATTATCACTGGTGTATCTTTTAATTCTTCCAATAGCTCTCTATTCTAAGGAAGGACAGAGATCAAACGTAATTAAGGCTCTCATCACCTTCATTGAGGGTTTCTACGCTGATAGGTACCAGATGGACAGAAAAGTAAAACAGAAGGTTACTGCCCTCAAGGAACTTAAAAAGTACCTGAGATAGGACATCCACATAAATGAGACTGAGATGGCATGTGTCAGTTACCTCCTGGGTGATCTAGATCACCTTGTGCAGCAGCTTCAACCTTACATGAGATCTCCCACACCACACCTAATGACTTAGAAACTCCTGGCATACGGTAGGGACATCAATTAGTGTTTTTGAAAAGCCCTCCAGGTGATTATGAAGCATGCTCAAGTTTAAGACCATTGATTTATTCTAGTGTAGACTGGTGCTCCTGAAACTTGAGCAGTCACCAGAATCACTGGAAAGAGTGCTGCTCAATGCGCTGCCCAGGAACTGCAGGCTCTCCAGGTGCTTTTTATGCCTGTAAAGTTTGAGAGACATGGACCTGAAAGCTTGTTAAACACAGATTCTCTAGTCCCACTCTCGGACATTCGATTCAGTAGATGGAACCTGAGGCTGTGTGCGGCTGCTGCCCCTGGCTGTTCCTTGAGTGGTGTGCTCTGAGCAGTTGTGCCCCGCAGAGGAGTGGGCTGAGGGCGCTGGGGCAGTGCGGGGAGCCTTCACAGAGTGGAGGAAGGGGCACTTCATCTGAATGGTAAGGGAAGGGTTGGGTTACAGGAGTGGAAGTCATTCGGGACAGTCATTCAGGAAGGAAGGGATGAGGGATGGTGGTGTGATGAGCGCCCAGCATGTTTGACCAAAGTAGAGTGAGTGTTCACGCTCGGTGCATCTTGGCTTGTCCTGCCTGGGCCTGGAGAGAGTTTTCTGCTGTCAGCTCTCACACATCCTCCCCAGGAAGGGGGCTGAGAGCCAGGCAACAGGCAAACAGCCTTGGACCAGGAGTGCTTCCTCAGTTGCACTGGTATGTGGTTCTGCCCTCCAGTGGGACTTTTAAGATCCACATTCTCTCTGCTTTTCTCTGCTTCCCTTGGTTCCCCTGCTTACCAAATCCAGCATGCATCAGCTCTGCAGCTTGCTTGGTCTCTCACATTGGCTTGAATCTTCAGGCTTGGATTCTGGCCATTCTCCTCAGATTCCATGTTCATTTAGTTCTCCCTGGACAACTGTGTGGCTTTGCTGTCTGCACTTTCACTTCCCTATCATTGCCCAGCCATTGCCTCAGTCAGTCCTATTGGGGGAAGGGGTAGGAAATAGGGGTGAGGGACCTGGGTGACATGCTCAGTCTTCTTCTATGTGCTCTCACGTTTGTTGCATCCTGGTGTCTCCTGGTCAGCCCTGTGTTGCAGCTCCTGATAGAAGTGGAAGACAGTGTGGGAAGGGCCAGAGGTCAGGCTTGGAGGTCAGGATAAGCAACCTTGGGTTAATGGGTCACTGGATGCTCAAATCTGGGGTGTAAAGAGCAAATATCCCTCAGGGCCCAAGAAGATTCGTGTTATTCATGACTTAGTATTCCCCCTCAATTTTGATTATCCTTGTGTTCCCCAGTGGTTCTTGCGTCTACAACGTAGACTTTTTGATGGGTGGGGGGAGCTGCCCAAACCACCAAGCAGAGGTAAGATCAGATTCTAGAGACACCCAGGACCAGCTATTATTATTTCCAAGCCCTCAGTGCAGCCAACTCCTGCCTCAGTCTCTCCTCCTCCAGGACCACATGGCCCCTCCCCTCTGGATGTTTGGTCTTGCATTTTCTCCCTGTTCTCGCTTCTTGAAGTTCCAGCCACAGAGGCCTGTGAAATCACACTGGGCCCCCGAAGTCGCCCCGCCTCATTGGCTGGGTATGTTCCACACCCTCTTGTGATGTGGGCTCATGCTCCCAGTCAGGAGGCCTCTGTACCCTCAGGGACAGAGTCTGGGTGCTTGAAAGATGCTGGTGGAGCATCCGGTAGGGAATCTGATGGAGCCTGGGTACCTCGCCTCCCAGGGTTTATGGTATAGTCAACCTTTATTTGCCCACACCGGAGGTTCCAGTCTGCACTTCCAGCTGAAGACTTATAGGGAGTTACAGGTGCTTAGATACTCCTCAGCTGCTTCTATCCATCCTGACAGAAGCCTGTGGTGTGGTTCAGCTACTGAAAATGCAGCTTGAGTAGCCTCATCACCCAAGCCTGCTCCTTCAGTGCCCTTCAGAAGTGCCCTTGGTGTTTTGTTCTTGATAAAACCCTCTGGGCGTGAGGTCTGGGACCACGTGGGGAAACCTGGGAGTGCTGTGGACTTGAGGCTTCAGCTTGGTTTGTTTGTCTCTAAACAGTCAAATCTAAATTCAAGTTCCCTCTTAAAAAACACTTCCTACCAAGGTCTAAAAGGCCAAAGCTGAAACAATTTGAGCAACAAAATAAATAATGAGAGTAGTGGATTATAAGCATAGAATAAAAATAATGATCTGTAAGTGCATACTTAAATAAATAATTGAATACATTAGTCAGTGAGGGATGGAGTGAACAGTAGAATTCGAATCAATACTTGTAGAAGAAATGAGATAAACAGCAAGTGTTGATTAGGAAATACTACAGTAGTAATTGTTTGAGATGACATCCACCAGTGGATGCTAAAATCAGAGGGCAAAGTCTGTGGAGAAACAAGATATTCATAAAGTCTCAAAATATTTTCTCCGAAGATTATTAATTGCAAAAAGGAAAAATAGTACCATTACAGTGAAGAAGCCTCACAGATACTACCTCTAATACATGGTCAAGGTTAAAACTGCAGTCATAAGACATGGACATTAGGGACCCTTTGATCTGATGCCCTGAGAAGGTGTGTTGGAGTTCCCCAGAGAAAAACACCAATAGAAAAATGAAGAAAAATTTTTTAGTATAACGATTTAGGATCAGGAATTGACTCGTGCCATTATGGGGGCTGACAGGCCCACAGATGTGCAGGGTGAGTTGGCAGACGGGGACCCGGATAACTGATGGAGTTTGAGCCTGAAGGCCAACAGGCTCGAGACCCAGAAAGAGCCACTGTTTCAGTTTGCGTCTGAGGGAAGGAAGAAACCCATGTCCTGGTTTGAAAGCGGTCAGGCAGGAGGAATTTGTTTCCTTACTTGGAAGAGAGTCAGCTTTTCTGTTCTATTCAAGCCTTCAACTAGTCAGATGAGGCCCACCCACAGGAGAGAGGGAAATCTGCTTTAATTAGCCCACCACTCAAGGTTAATCTCATCCAAGAACACCCTCACAATAGCACCCAGAATAATGTTTGACCAAATAACTCGGTACTCCATGGCCTGGTCAAACTGACACATAAAATTAACCACCACAGAAGGGTGCTATATTGTTTATGTGGTATTCCTGCCAAAAATGCACAACCTAATCTAACCATAAAAAACCTTAGACAAACCCAGATTGGTAGACATTTTACAAAATAATATTTTGTAAAAGTGTCAAGGTTATAGAAGACAAGGGAAGACAACAATTTCACAGGTTGCGGAGACTAAGGAGAAATGACAGCTAAATGCAATGTGAGATCTTGGACTGGATCCTGGAACAGAAAAGAACATTAGTTGAAAAGCCAATAAAATTTGAATTGTCTGTAGTGCAGTTAGTAGTATTGTATTAATGCTAATTTCTTATTTTTGATAAATGTGCTGTGGTTATATAAGATGTTAATATTAGCAGAAGCTGGTTGAAAGGTATACAGCAGCTCTGCCAATTTTATAACTTTTCTGTTAGTCTAAAATTATTTAAAAAAAAGTTTTTAAAAAGCTTCCTGCCATTGGGTACTCTAAGGAATTTTTAATAACAGAGGATAGATATTTTTATATTCTTTAGATTTATAACTGTTTTGTGTGTATACACATATAATTTTATGTCTACCATTCCCTGTTTCCACAAATGATAAAATCCATCAATTTTGTTTGCTAGCAGCTTTTAAAAACCCTGAGATTTCTGTTTTCCTTCCCCCATACATTCTGTATTCCTTCCTGGCTAATGCATCTTTTTGTAAACATTCACGGCTGGTCCCCCTTGCTGTCCCGTGGGTCTTTATCTCTGGGACGGTGACCCACATGGCATACTGGGCAGAGCAGAGAGCGCTGGGCTGGGAGTCAGGCCTGGTTGCCAGCTTTCTCAGTCCGGGTCTGTTGCTAACTAAGTCAGTGTCCTTCCGGTTTTAGTGCTTAAGGCCAATGGCAAATTTGGGCTGAATACTAGATGCACTAGTTCATGTATGGTTTCAAATTATTATATTTTTATTATTTTTTTTCTTTTTATCAAGTTCCTGTGTATTCCATTTTTAGGTGTCTGAAGTTTTTTTTAAATCAATATACATTTATCCTCCTGTCTTTGGATTGTACAGTGGGCTTAACAATTCACGGACTTTATTCTGGCATTTCCCAGAGGCTTTTTAGCAATTTGGGGAGATTGATATTTTTTCCTTCTGTTTAGAAAGCTCTCCTCTGATCATCTCTGTGAAATGGTGTGTAGCCAGCTCTTCTCGCAATGGTGGCTAAAAATCCTCTTGTGGCTTCCACTTGCTGGGCTCCCCCCACTCAGGCCTTGAGTGGGCTGAGCCCTGGTGCAGGGCCCCAGGGGGCACTGCCCGGCATACCCCTCCTGTACTTGCAGGGAGATGGTCCAAGAGCTCTGGTCCAGGGCCCCTCTGCCTGCCTGCAGCACTGGTGCCCGCGGGGGCGTGGCTGAGGCACGGAGCAAGTGACTGACACTCTTGAGAACAAATGATGTACTTAGTTTTTCCTTGTTCTTTTTGCCTGGGTAGTATTTTTCCCTGTATTCCCAGTATTGGGTAGTGGGTTTAGATCCCAGTTTAGGATTCAATGATGGAGAGGTTGGATGACACTGAAGACGCCTAAGGGCCCTGGCACAGACACCTTGCTTGTCCCCACCAGAAAAGACAGTTTGGCTGGGTCAGCATGTCGTATGAGTGTAGGTGGTTCCTTGGTCCATGTGGAAGATAGAGTGGAAATGATTTTTTAAAAAGTCACCTCCATCTTCACACAGAGGGCTGTTTGTTATTTTTTACTTTTTAAAATTGAGATATAATTGACATACAGTATTGTGTAAGCTTAGAGTGTACGGCTTTCTGACTTGAAGTGTGTATAAACTGCAGTGTGAGTGCCCTTGTAGGGTTCACTGCCACCCACCTCCAGCTCCATCTGTGTCAGTCTGTGCACTTGCATCCCCCTCCTCGCTTGCCTGTGCGTTGTCATCAGATGTTTAATTTTCTCGGCTTGCCACTCAAGAACAGTGAAGTGAGCGGATATTTGTAGAGTACGGCGAGTAGAACTGTGCCTGGCACAGAATAAACACTGTATTAGAGTTTGTTAAATAAAAAGAAGAAATTATACTTATTTTCAAAGAGCTTGCCGTTAAGTTGGAAAGATAAAACGAGCACATGAAGAACAGCTGATATGTTGAGCGGGATGGAAAATAGCGCCACCCGAGAGGCCTGGACGAGAAGAGGCAGGACCTGTCTGCTGTGTGCCCTCCTCACGTCATCTCATTTATTTTTCTAAACAGTTAGTGATTTTTCCCCATTTCTTGGTTCAAGAAACTGAGGTTAATGGGCATTGAAGGACTTGAAGTTCTCTAAGGTTGTACACGCAAAAGTGAAATTGAACGCAGCTGTCTGAATGGAAAGCTCCTGTTGCCGCCAGCTAGACGAACACAAAAAGCTTTGAAGGGAGGCCTGAGCCAGACCTCAAGGGATGGATAGGATTTATCATGCAGAGAGAAGTGGGGAGCACATAGGTTTTGGGGGGCAGGGAAAGGAGTAAGCATAGCATAAGCAGAGGTGTCCTGGATAATGTGGAGTGTGCCCTAGATTTCCTCGAGAAAGGGAGGAATGCGGAATAAAGCTGGAACATGCGTTGGAGGCAGAGAGCTTGAATTCCAAGTTGGACTTTATTTCATAACTCATTTTGTAAACCATTAAAGGTGTTTGCGAGAGGGAGTGATATGATGAAAGCGTGTCTTGGAGATTAAAGTTCAGGGGTATGGGATGGACTGGAGACCCAGAGGGACTATCATCATGGTGGCTGATGTTTATTGAGTCACCCAGATATGTGCTATGTGCTTTACATGTATTCTGCCATTTCATCCTCACAATAGCCCTAAGCAACATGCACTGTTAATATCACCCCCATTTTCTGGATGGGAAAACTGAGGCTTTGAGAGGTTAAGTAAAGACCAGGCTCCCACAGCGAATGCCAGGATGTGAACTAGGTGGCTCACTTCCACCCATGCTGCCTCTATATGCTACAGTGTCTGATGGTAGTCCAGGAGACAAACTTGGGACAGTTTTTATAGGTCAGATGTAATAGGGTGACAAGGCCTATACATCCTTGTATAGGAGCCTGATTCTGGGTCTGTAATTTATAGCTTTCCTTTAGGTAGTGTTTCCTGTGGAAGCTGGTGCTCAGTGGTGAGAACCTTGCCAAGTCCAAGGGGTGTCATGGAGAACCATGCCTCCAAACTTCTTAAGTAGCTTAAGCCTCTTGTTTTCTCCACGGAAATGTATTAATTTAATAAAGTAAGTGCTGAGGTTGGGTGTGCTTGGCTGGGGTTACTTTTGAACTGGTTTAAGCAAACTTCCAGGGTTTCTCAAGCTTCAATCCCTAGAGGTGGAGACGAGGAGGTCCCTCCAGAGGTCTGAGGGTGATCGGTTGTCCTTTTTTTATAAGCCTCCTCCCGTATATATTTATCTTTATATCTTCCCAGTTACTTCCCTGCTTTGCTGTCGTATGGGTTGATATATCACAATTATTTGCTTTACTTTTGTTTCTAATTTTTTTTTTTTTTAAGAAAAAGGGGCTGCATTTATTTTGACTCTGCAAAGTTTTGGATTCAGAGTTAAATGAGCATATAATGCAAGTGTGCTGAATGTCCTTGTGACTTTGGGGGGGCCAGTGCAAGCCAGCAGTGACCTCTCTCTCCTGTCTGCTGCAGGTGACAAGAAGTACATCATGGGGCCCAAGCTCTCCACTCTCGATGCCACTGTCTTTGGACACTTGGCGCAGGCAATGTGGACCTTACCTGGGACGAGACCTGAGCGGCTGATCAAAGGCAAGCACTGTGAACCTCTTCAGGTTTTGGGAGTTGCTGGGAGGGTGCAGGGTCGGGTAATACAATGGAGAACTCCAGGCTGATGCCTGTGAGCTTGCCGGTGCTTTCTAGAGACACCGGGCTGTGGTCCCCAGGGCCAGGATCACTTTTCTGTGCTCAGGATACGTCTGGGTGGAGGAAAGACTGGGCTTCTCACCTGCCATCTTGTTCACTTTGTGTTCTGGCAAAGCTGACACAGATTATGCCATGTTCTACACCAGGGCTTTTCTTCCAGACCCTTGTACAGTGGACTTAGCGCTTGTTGCTGAAACAGGGCTTGAATTCTACCTAGTGCCCTTGTTCGGTTGGTCTTTGTTCTGTTCCCTGGCACAGTGGTAGCTCACCGCTCACTGGCATATCCAGCGCCACAGTAAGCACGGTGGGGTGGGGATGATGGACTGACTGCCCTTCTCAGACGCTCTTTTTGTCTTGCTTGATCTTACATATTTCACACATAGGTAAAAGTACGTGATCCTGTGTCATTTGAGTTCAAAGCCCTCCTTTCTCCTGTTTCAGTGAAGTTTCTATAGATCATACAGACCATGAGGAAAGTGTCAATAAATGCTTCATAAATCTGGTGCTAGGCAGAGTTTTATTGTTAAGGTTATCATATGTACATTTTGACTAAAGAAACACAATCTTGTATCCTCATTGTGTGATCTTGGCTGTAAGACCATAGGAATCACAATTCTAGCCTGGAGGGATAGAAGTGGGGATGAATGGGACTTGAGGGTGGTAGCCAGGAGTAAAATCACGCTGACAAGGGGCAGGGAGAATCAGCTCAACTTGGGCTGATGTCAAGGAACCAGATCTTGGCCTGCATGCATGTGTGCTTTGGCGCATGCCCGTGTGTGGTCGAGTGCGGTGGTGGGACAAACAAGGCAGCCTTGGCCTCTGGGAGAGGCTCTCCTCACAGTGTTGGAGGGGACAGTTTAGAGTCAGCTCCACCTTGAAGCAGTACCTAAACAGGTGCCTGGGGCTGGGGCTGTGGGACCAAGGTTCAATATTTAGGTTTGGGGAAGGGGATTGATTGACAAGAGTTAATTGAGGTGTTTATGGCCCAACTGAGCAGGCTGGAGGTGTAGATGAGCTCACCAGTGAATAGCAAGGCAGAATTGTACAAGGAATCGAGGCAGGCAAGCAGTCATGGGTGGGGGAGGGTGCGTTGGTTGGTGAAGGGTGTAGCTCTGTATGTGTATACTCACGTGCACTCAGACGCATGCCTAGAAGTTCAGAGCAGGCTTTGAGTGATGGGAGTCACTCTCCGGATCCTCCTGTTGGTGAGGCTGGGCCTCCAGAAGCATTACTAGGTTTGGTGGGAATGGTTTAGGTGTAGATTGAAGGTCTTCTGGGACTTCAGCTGAGTGGGGCGAGGGATAGTGAGGATTGATATCCTTAAAATATTAGTTTCCCATTTTTAAATCATGGTGGTCTAAGTTATATTGATTCCTTTTAGTTCATTTAAGAGTGTGTTTTATTTTTATTCTCCCTTCTTGTTACTTCCTACTCCCTCCCTGTGTTTCTCTGCCCTGCCACCTACATACCCACTAGCACGCCCCACAGCTACTTACATACTTATATACACACTCGCTTACACACATAAATTTACACCTCTGACCAAGCACATTCTTGTGCATGTGCACACTGCCCCCCCCTCCCCACCGCCCCGTGACGCATATACACACACACATCTCTTGAGGTCTTCTGTTATGTAGTCAGAAGCATTTAGGAATCCATCGTCTGTGGCGCTCTCAGATTCTGTACTATCCCTTTTTACCGAAATGAAGCATCTTTTGTTAATTTATTTATGACTTGGCCCTTTCCTCTGTTACTTCCTGGAAGAACCTGAGGCACTGAATGTTCTTTTTAGAGAAATGATCAGCCTTTTTGGGGCTTGATTTGAGTCCCACCCTGAGACACACATTTGGGGGAATCTGACACCATTATCTGACACCATTATCTGCAGGGGACTTCTGGCACGTAGTTGTGTGTGCTTTGATTCTTGAAACAAGTTAGTAGCTTCCAGCTCTCCCTGGGGATGGGAGTAGCATGAATTATTAAAGTGCGAAGCATCTCTAAATCTCATTTGCGTCATTAGGCCCAGGCTCCTTCCAAACATTTTGATCTGAACTGCTAATACTCACGCACACTGCTAATTTGGTCTCAACTTATTTCTCTGCTTTTTTGTGTGTGAGTGTCATGGAAACTTTCCCAAGAAGTAAAAAGAGAAGGGAAATGTAGAAACAACCAAGAGCCTGGATAATTTACAACTGGCTCAAACCCAGGAGTCTGAAAGCCCTGGATGAGGCAGTTTACTGCCTTAGCTTTGGAATACCTGTATGTGTGTGTGTACATAAATATTAGTTTTTGGTTCTAGATCTTATTTACAATATGTAGCCATACAAGCTACTTCTGGAACTATCTAGATTAGTGAGGAATAGTCCTTAATTTAGGTGAGTAAAGAACAGACTGTGAATATTCAGCAATTCTTAAAATATTTATGTGTTTGTTTATATATCTATATCTCTGTGGATATAGATATATAAAATATTATTTCCTTACTGGTGAAAATTTAGAAAAGATAGAAAAGTTAAAAAAATTAAAAAACAACTTATGACCCTATCACTCAGAGAACTGCTATTGATATTGTGGTATGTATCCTCATCTTTTTTTAATTTTTTAAAGATTTTATTTATCTATTTTTAGACAGAAGGGAAGGGAGGGAGAAAGAGAGGGAAACAGCAATGTATGGTTGCCTCTCATGTGGCCCTCACTGGGGACCTGGCCTGCAACCCAGGCATATGCCCTGACTGGGAATCGAACCGGCGACCCTTTGGTTTGCTGCCTGCACTCAATCTACTGAGCTACACCAGCCAGGGCTGTATCCTCATCTTTTATCAAGTATATGTATGTCTATATTTTTAAAAATTGGGATCATGACATGGATATAATTATAGCCTGCTCTTTTTAAATTGACTATTATTGCCATTTCCCTTGTCATTAAATATTCTTCAAAACAATTTAGTAGTTGTATAATATCCTATTCCTATGACTACATTGTAATTCGTGTGATCAGTCTTCCCGTTTCTGGACTTGTGGGTCACTTCATATAACTTTTAGTAACATTCTGTACTGGCTATTGTGTAAATATGTATTAGTGCTTATTCCTGGTTATTTCCTTAAATTTCAAGTTGGGAAGTTACTGTCTCAAAGGGCATAAGCTCTTGGTCTATATGGCTAAATTGCTTCTAGAAAGACTGTTGCAGTTTATTCTCACAAGTATTTGAAGCACTTCAATTTTGTTCCTCAATTGGTTACATATAATTTATTTTGAATTTTTGGCCATTTTTATAGTCAAAAAAGAGCCTCCATTTTATCATCACTAACACTCTTAAGGAGGAGTCACATCCGACATTTGATCAGAGTACCCTTAGTAATGCAATGTGCGGTGCCTTGGCCGCGCTGTAAAGGAGACTCGGAGGCCGGGAGCGCTGAGAACAGTGAGACTGAAGCAGCGGAAGGGAGAGGGCTTGGCGGTGACGCCTCTCCTCGCCCTGGAGAGCCACGTCCAAACCACAGCACCTAACTCGGTTTTTCTGCAGTTGTAAGAAATAAAACCTCTCTAAGAAAAATCTTGATCAGCCACTCTTTTGCCAACAGTTATTTATTTCAGTTCTCCTTATTATTTGATTGTTGAAAAAGTGGGAAAATGCTAGATATCCTTGGAAAACATGTAAGTGCACATTCTTCCTGTTCTTCGTGTGGACATGCCCAGGAAGAGGTTGTGGGGGGCACTCAGGCCTGAGCAAAGGGCTGGCTCTACTGCCTTTGGTGGGTCTGTGTAGTTTGAAGTCTATGAATTAGTGTCCTTCGGCTTCAAGGAGAGGTGGTGTCCTCATTAGAGCATTCTAGTTTGCTAGGGACCCTTCTGAGAGGATGTACTCAGTGCCCTCCCTGCCTGTGAGACAGAATGCTAACGGAGCAACCAAGGGCAGGGCCAGCACCACGCACAGGTGTGAAACCGGGAGGTGCTGAGCAAATGCCTGTACATCAGGTGAGTGTGTGTGGGTGCCAGCTCCATGTTTCCCCAATGTTTGCGGTTAATGACCAGGACTGAGCAGGTGGTGCTGGGAGATGCTGGCAGGCCCCCGTCTCACTCACCTTCCTGCCATGCATGATCGACAGCAGGAGAAACTGAGTCCTGGCTTCTGGGTCTGGTTGACAGTGTTTTCAGTGTAAAGTTGGACTCAGTGTTTTTGAATATTAGAGAAATTGGAATAACATGGGAAAATAAAATAGGTCACTTTTTTTCAGAGTGGTCAGGGATATTTCTATTTGAGAAACTCTAAGAAAAGCCCTGTATCTGACTGGGAGTGTGCTCTGGTTTGAGGGCCGTTTGGCTTTCTGATAAATATCTTCTCCAGGTGTTTGAGAAGACCACTAAATCACTCATTGGTATTTTACTAATTTATTTTATTTGATTTTTACTTATTGTCACAATAAGTTGAATAATATAGGTGTATTTTTAAAGATTTATGATCTCTTCCTCATCCATGTCCAACATCACCCCTCCATGCCTTAATAACCAATATTAAGGATTTGGAGTAAATTCTCTGTGTCTTTTTTGTCTACGAATTTATGTACATGTGAATAGCTGTCTTGGTGTGTTTTTACTATTTTAAAATTAAATAATGAAATTACATTATATATATTACATGCTTTTATTTTAGTAGAATAGAGTCCTAAAAGTGGTCTGATACATACAGTTAACATTTCAATAGACAACATCAGATTACTTTCCAAAAAATGTGGCAGTTTAGACTTCTACCAGCCATGCAGTGCAATGCCTTATCCTCCACATGGGATATTATTAGACTTTAATTTTTATCAGATGGATGAAATTGTTATCTGGTTGTTGAGTACACTTTGACAATGTAGTTTTTCTATTGTTTCACAAAGCTTACATCTTCAGTACAGGCATTTGTGTTAATAGTCATATCTCCCTCCTCCCGCCCCCATACACACTGTATACAACCTGTTTCTTCTGAGGACGTTTTCTGTTCTGTTGGCGGGTTGGCATGTTCAGTGGGTCTGCTGAGGAAACTCCAGGTACAGGAAGGGTTGGCAAAGCCAGCTAAGTGTAGAAGTCCATTAGGTTTCACTCTTCTTATAAGGGGCACGACATGAGGGTGGGTGTGTGAGCTCCCTCCCAGTCCTTGCTCATCAGAGCAAACCCTTTCTTAGCTGCATGATAGAATAATCACTTCCTTCGTGACAGCGCATTATCTTTGAGGGGCAGCATCTTATAATTCTTTGAGACCCTAGAAAAATCTTCTGTGACAGGTGGTGCAAAGCTGTTAATTCCCAGGCCGGGCTGTCAGCTCACCAGTAGAGAGGCAGGGTCAAGTCACAGTGAAGGGCGTGGGGTCTGGAGACTGCTTGTGTTTGAATCCTGGCTCTGCAACTATCTAGAACTTGATCTTAGTCACCTCTCTGTCACAGCTTCCCCGTTACAGATTATCTCCCAAGGAGATAATAATGTTTCCTGCCTGATAGAGGATTTTTGTGAGGGCTAAGGGCATAATATGAATTCAACAATAAAAAAACACTTTAAGGTACACAGCAAGGGCTATGTGTGTGTCTGCTAGTCTTAGTAATTTTTATTATTGCACACTAAGTGGTATTAATGTCACACGGTTGTACCACAGAAGTGGTATTAATGTCACACAGTCACGAAGGGGGCAGGTCTCCTGGGAGAAAGGTAAAGTCACAGGCTGTGGAGAGAACAGCCGCGAAGGAAGTGGATAGAGTCATAGATGGCGTAGTTCCTGTGGATCTTGTGAATAGACTCTGACTTTCTAGCAGCCCCTAGGGAGTGGACTCGAGCGAGGCAAACAGGGCTCTCCCCAGACCTGCTGTGGGGTGACCAGAATTCATTTCTGATGTCCTCCCCAACCCCCACCGCCTCGCTGCTGTCTACACAGCTTCATCCAGTTGTTGGTTACCTGTGACTGGCAGCAATACCTGGTGAGGTGCATCTCATGACTGTTTCCTTGAGGGAGAAAATAAGTGAAGGTTTTGCGTGTATCTTTCCAAAAGGGACAGCGATGTTGGCTTTTTTGCTTCTGACTCCTTAGCGTGTACATAAAAATCTTCGTGTAGGGAGCAATCAGAATGGGCTCTTACGCAGTGTGAGTTGAGCTGCTGTGCTCTGATGGGACTGAAATGGCCGGGAGCCGGCGCAGGAATGTGGTTTACAGGGTCCGTGAGGCAGGGGGATTTGCTTTACTGTGCTTTGTAGGGGCGAGTTTATTTAAGCAGAACAGCAATCAAGTTTTGAAACATTTTAATGACATGGGAATACGTTTGCATTATTGTTACAGGAAGTAATAGGTAATAAATAATGACAATAAACAAATAGGAAAAAATACTGAAAGAAATGACATCAAAATGTTGATTCTGATTATCTTGGGGTTGATGAGATTATAGATCCTTTGTGTTTTCTTCTTTATGATTTATAGTTTCTCTGTTCAGACTTCTAATTTTCCAAAATGGGGATATATTATTTATTTGATAGAAAATAAAATAGAGTAGTTACGGATTGTAATTAATAGTGCTATTTATACAGAAACAACCTAAATGGGCTGTGACAAAATAAAACTAGTACGTTATGTATAGTGAAATGCTTTGCAATTCAAGGTAATGAGAGTGTGAAAAGGAGACATTTTCATTACATGTAGTTAAGTGGAAAAAAGTAGGATAGGAAACAGACTATATAGTAAAATATTACACAGCAAATGTAAATATATATAAATACATGTATAAATATATACTATTCTGGAAGAATGTAAACGAAAATGTTATTATGGAGAATGGGATTATTGGTAATTCTTTTATTTTTTTTCTTATTTATATTGTCTAATTTTCTGCAGTAAAACATGGATTACCTACCTACATAATAAGTGAATTTATATAACTTTTAAAAAGTAAACATCCAAAGAATATTTTTAGGGCAATGAAGTCCTGTAAGACACAGTGACAAATTACGTATTTATGAGCAATGTTGCCATCTGGTGGATTAAAGGCAAAAGCTCACCCTGTCTCTTCCTTCTGTGAAATGAGGAAATGAAAGCCAAATACCGTGTCGTGTTCCGGACAAATGCCTGGCTGGTTTGGGTGACTTACCCACCTTGTTCCTTTGATTCACATGAAAAAGAAGTAGTCCAGTCACTGAGTGGGAACACAATCTTGGGGGCAGCTGTAAAATTTAATTAAAAAAATTAAAAATGTATCTGCCTTACTGTGGGTACTACACTCATCCAAGTAGGTAATTCTGAGTTATCCATTTTATGGATTATTTAGAGAAAAGTCTCCATCTTAACATGGCATTTCTCAACCACTTGGCCTAGTACCCAGCCCACAGTAACACTATAAATATTTGTGGAATGAATGATTACTTCTGATTTATTTAATCCAATTGTTCATTGGTGTATTTTCACAGACTATGAATTAATTTAAATATGAACCAGATGAAGCACTAGTTTTCTTGATACACAAATATAAAATACTAAAATGCTTCGTAGAGCCAGATTATGATGGTTTAGCCACCATTTTGGATAAACTACGCACCCCCAATTTGTCATTGTCATAGGACTCAGTCCTACATTTCATCCAACCCTTCACTGAATTTAGCTCTTCCCATTTACCTTTCTTATTATGTGTAGAAAATCTAAATATTTTGACAGTTCCCCTGTGGAAAACATTTTCAACATCTACCCCACCCTGTTCTTCCAAATTTCCCAGAAAGCCAGGTGGCGGGCAGATGGTTGCCTTTGAGAACTAACCCTCGCTGTCCTTGCCACACTGCAGGTGAGCTGATCAACCTCGCCATGTACTGTGAGAGGATACGGAGGAAGTTCTGGCCCGAGTGGCACCATGATGACGACAATACCATCTACGAGTCCGAGGAGAGCAGCGAAGGCAGCAAAACCCACACGCCTCTGCTGGATTTCAGCTTTTACTCAAGGACAGAGACCTTTGAAGATGAGGGAGCAGAGAACAGTTTTTCCAGAACCCCAGACACGGATTTCACAGGACACTCGCTCTTTGATTCTGACGTGGACATGGATGACTACACGGACCATGAACAGTGCAAGTGACAGCCAGCCTCGCCGGCCCTTTCCTGCTGTGGCTGCCACCCCTGGGGCGGGTCCAGTTTCCCAGGTGGAATCTGTCTGAGCTGGAGGAGATCTTCGTGCCTGGCACAATTCTCACAAGCTAACTGGACTACAGCAGCCTTATTTCTTTTTTGTACAAACAAAACACAGAACCATTCAGATGGCTCCATTTCAAACAAATAGGCAAAAAAAAAAAAAATTGTCAGCATGGTTCCTGAAATCCATTTTTGTTTTCATTAGAAAACTAATATCATGAGGTAGACCAGGTGCAAGAGCAGGTTTTCCTCAGATTGTTTATGTTGATCCTCTTCAACCCGAAGGCTTAGTTGTGCGGTGAATTCTGGAGCATCCTTCATATACCACGGTTTGAAGCAGTGAGAGATCAAATGCAGGAGAAATGCAGGAGATGAATGTGCTATGGCTGCTTGTCTTTTGTGTGTATATTGTATGTTGAGATGTAAGTCCAATAAAATCCATAGGTATTCAGTGAACACCTACTATGTGCAGAGCACTGTGCTAGGTGCTAATCAGTATAAGTTTTTCTCTAAGCCCTGCCAGTGACTAGCTGTGTGATGTCAGGCAAGTCTCTTAATTCTCGTGTGCCTCATTTCCCCCACCTGTAAAGTGGGGCCAACAATACTGTCCGCCTACCTACCTCACAGGGGTGTTGTGAGGATTCAGGGGGTCACATCTGGAGCTTTAAACCTCTTGGGAGAGGTACGACATAATCACATTTTATTCTTCATTGTGCTTCATACATTTGAATATTCGAGGGCAAAGGAATTCACATTCAGGTAATAGCAACCATAGTCCCTCAAAAACCTGAGCAAGTGAAACATGCAGACACAGTCAGGACTCTGATCTTGTTTGGATCAAAATCTTTTGTTGAAAGAACCGTGGAAACATTTTTACAAATCATCAACAGCTACAAATAGTCTATAATTATGTATGCTTACAGAAACACCTTTCTTTCATTGCCTGAGTGCACACTGGAATGTCATCTTGATTTTTTTTTTTTGGCGGGAATAAAGCTCAGGAATATGATGGGCTTAATGGAAGTGAAGGAGAAAGTATTTGATTGATTTTTGTAAGCAGAAGTTGCCAACTTGTAATGTCTTTTTGAAAACAAACCTTGTGGGAGGTATTGAAAAGGGGAAGGAGGAAGCGTGTCGTGTTACTAGTATCCAAGCTCTGTGCACTGTAGACTCTGTGTGCTTACATTAATGCAGCTTTCCTGGGGTTCTCAGCCGTGGCCCAGTGAGAGGAAGACACTGCTGAGAACAAATTTTAATGTTCTTAAGGGTCTCCCGTTCCCTCCCCATACTGCACCCTCCCCTTAGTGCCCATGAACTCTGTATTTACTGTGTATAGGAAGGCACTTTATTGCTGAAGACACAGTTTTTGTTGACTTAACACATTTTTCCATTGAAATTAAGGCTGAAGCTCCTGGGGTGGTGGCTGTGGATTTGGGCTAATAGAGTCAGTATTAAGATTTACAGCGGCAAAGCAAACTGCTTTGCTTCCGATTACAATGGACAGAATGGGTAAGGATTATTCATGATGGGGTTAAAGAGGCATTTCTCAAAAGACAGCAATTTTTCTGAGAAGTTCTTCAAAAAGACTCTTTGAATATAGCTTTTGCAAAACAATCCTAAGGTGCTGTGGATTCACAGAGACGTAAGGGGGAGAGGTTTTGAGGCTGTTTACCATTTAAGCAACTGTGGAGGGGATATGGAGCAGGAAGAAATGCTGAGATACCCTATTCTTCAGATTACTTCATTGTTAGTATCTTATTAAAACGACTTATTTTTGAGAGGACTGATGCCTACTGAGAATGTAGTGGTGAAGATATGAATGGATAAACCTATTTTTTGTCTCCAGTTTCATTTGGGAGGACCGTTCGCTGCTTTTTGTCACTAGCAACTGTGTCCCAAGGCCAGCTAGAGGTAGTTCTGTGTGACAAGGGACGCTCCAAACCGAAAATGTGAACGTAATGAACAGGTAGACTATGGGCCTGTCTCCACAAAGACTGAGTTGCCCTTTCTCCACCCACAGCTGGAAAGAGTTGTGTTTGAAATTTTGCCTACAATTTATTCTTCTTGTCTAGTGCTATTTGATGTATGCCCACTCCAAGAGTGATTCAGTTGTGAGTCTGTAGATTCAAAAACACATTTTTTTATTGTGTTTTACTTGGAGGGCGAGTACGTGGAGAGCCAACCTTCGAAGTGAAGTTGTGGAACAGTTGATTCGATCCAGGTGACTCCCACGGGAGCTCGAATGGACGCTGTCGCCAGGAGGCCTGGGTGCTGGCCTGGCAGCTCACGACGGGGGTCATCAACACTTTGCAGGCCCAACTTGATTTGGAAACCTAAAATATATTCAGGTTTTACTTTCCCAATAATGTTATGGAAACAAAGTGACCGATTCAGAAATCACTGTGGTGGGGAACGACTTACGCAGTTTTTATTGTGAGGGCTTTAATTTCACGTGGTTCATTTTTAAGCTATCCAGATTTGAAGCATTCTCCAATTTGATGAACAGGTGCTACTTATGAGAAAAATTAACATCAAGAAATTAGGGGACATTTTGGTCACCTGGCTCACGTGTCCAACTTCTGGGTTTATTTTTACTGAAAAGTAACTTAAGGAAGTATACTCTTTGCTGTTAACTTATGCTTCTGGTTGGACAGAAGACTTGCTTTGTTTCACCTCTCGTTGTGCAAACGAATTCTGCCCCTCTGTCCACTTCCCTGTGCCCTCGCCGCCCCCACACGTCAGGATCAATGAGCAGCAGTAGTGCATTTTACATACATCAGAGTAGATACGAGGACAATATAAATTTATACAGAAGTAAACTATATTGCTAGAGTTTACCATTTTGTTATTGTAACATAAAGAATTGTGAACAGTGACACTGCCAAGGCCACGGGCTACCCAGAAGACTGATCATATACTCAGAGCAACAGGGACACGAATCACACCAGATGTCTAGTCCTCCAGCGAGCCCTGCCGGTGTGTCTTGGGGCACCAGGATACACTTTTGTGGAACGACTAGGGTTCAAGAAAGGAAGTGTTAAGGATTAGTCTCATGGGTCTTCCTTGGATTATTTGAGAGTGTTGAATCATTGAAATGTTTAGCGAGGCCATGGATTAGCTCTAGAAAGCCCCTTACAAGAGAGCCCTGAGGTCATTATTGACTCAGTGTCACATTTATTTGCAAGGCAGGACTGGGAACTGAGTGAGATCTTTCACTTTGCCTTAGATTGTTCTTGTTATTATTCCACTTTGATTTGATTTCCTTTTAAAATACACGTGCCCTGAGAGAACACTTCTAGAAGTTCCTAGAACTAGCACATCCCCAGCCTCCCAGAGAATGCTGGGAATCCTCCACCCTTGTGCCCCATGTCTGTTCAGCCTGGTCCAGGGCAATTCAAGAGACTGTCCTTCAGTATCTACTCTCTGCAAGGCCCTGCTAGGCTCTGTGAGTGACACCAAGATTGATATCCAAGTCACCAGTACTCCTCATTCTTTGTTATTTATCTTTTAAGCATCCATACCCATCTGCTCACTACCCACTGGACACCAACCCTGTGCCTTGCTGGGGGTCCACTCTGGATTGAGTGATGAACAGGGCAGATGTGCTCCCTGATTTCAGCGCATCCTCTTCTGGCTGGACTTCTGCAATAGCTTCCTTTACATGCTTGGCCACTCCTGTCCCATTCCACCTGTCACCACCAGGTCAGTCTTTGTAAAAAGCTGTAGCCCTCCTTGGGTGCTGTATTGCCTCAGGATGAGGGTCACTCCTTACAGCTGGGCATCCTCACCTTTTTACTCACCTTGTCTCCTGGAGCTCGTTCACGTGAGCTGTCGAGGTGCATCTGGGTTGGTTCCTTTGCTGTGTCCTAAACATGCCTCATGTGCCCCCACTCTGTGCTCTTGTTCATGTCAGTCCCTCTCGTGAAATACCCACCCTTCCTCTCCACTGGCCCAACTCATACCCACCTTTCAAGGCCCAACTTCATTGGCTCTGCAAGAAGGCCTATCAGCTCACTATAATCTGCTTTTCCTCTAGAAGAACAACATTCATCATTTCCTTCCCTGACAGCTCCGTGGGAAAGGTGTGCGCAGAAAGTGACTGTGGGTTAGAGCAGTGCATGCGAATTTTTGTGTCTAATGAAAGTCCTATACGCTGTTCCCAGAAAAGTACATATATGCAAATATATACAGTTTACATACAAGTTCAGGAGATCCAGAAACCTTTTGAAGTTATCTGTGGATTCTTTAAGAGGTTCATGAACCCCAGTTGAAGAAGCTTTCTTCAAGGTCTTTCTTCAAAATTGTTGTTAGTGTTCATTCTTTCTTGCCTTTAACATTTCCAGAGAGGAGAAAGATTGGAATGGGATGTGCAAGCAAAACCAATCTCTGTTGTTATCCCTGTTGAGTATGTTCTAAATGACGGGGAAAGAAGGAGGAAGATCTGGCATGCAATACTTGAGTGAATATCTTTGTTTTGACAGATTTGGCATTTTGAGGGTGGCAGAGTTTGTTATCACCATTGTCATTTATCTTTTAACCATCTAAAAGGTCAACTTATCAAAATTAGTTCAGAGCCAGGTGAGCTTCATTTGAGCCCTGCAACTCACCACTTCTGCATTGCATGGGCAGGCTGGCTGGCCTGGTGCTGTGGTGGGAGGGAAGAGGCTGGATTTTTCCTGACAGGAAAAAGGTCTGCACAAGCAGGTTTCCCTGTATTTTTCATCCATCCATCCATCCATCCATCCATCCATCCATCCATCCATCCAATCGTTCAGTTATTTTCCATAAAAGGATAGTGATGTTTGTTGGCAGGAAAAACTCAGGTTCTCTTCTTTCTTCTCCCTCCATCTCTTCCCCGTCCTCCTACTTCCGGGGTGGAGCTATTTTTGTGGCTCCTGACTGTGACCCAGGTTGTTCTCCTTTACACAGTGCTGTTTAAGTTGAGTAGGAATTGATGGGAGCGCATTCAATGACAACTACTTCTGAGTCTAAATGCTGAACTCTGACCACCACTCTTAACAGGTCTAGGGAACAATCGCATGCGATTGTGGAGCGCTTGACTTTTATTCCACTTCTTCCAGTGGTTGGATAAAACTTTCAAACTTCAAAAGGATCCCCTTGGTGAGTGAGGAAGGAGGTGCCTCTTGCCTGCAGAACTCTCACTAGTGCCAGGGTTTTCATCATTTGAATTCCTCACCAGAAATTTAGATATTCAGTCCTTGACTTCAAAGAATATCTTCCTCCACCCCAGGACATTTTTTTTTTCATTGCTTTTTTATAGAGAGAGGAAGGGAGAGAGAGAAACACTGATGTGAGAAAGATCGATTGGCTGCCTCCCATACCTGCCTGGACTGGGAATCGAACCTGTAACCTTTCAATTATGGGATGATATTCCAACCAACTGACCCAAACCAGCCAGGGCTTTGAAAAATATCTTAAAGATATTTAAGGTTTCTTCATCTTTAAGATAACTTGAGCCAGCCACATAGTGGTTTTGCTCCTCAGAGAAGATTACAGAGAATACTGAAAAACAGCTTGAAGAAAAGTAACTCATTGACCAGGACCACCTCAGTCATTCTGGCTCTTGCTGAAGTAGAGAACTTGTCCTCAATCCAAAGCTCTCCAACTGCTGCTGACTAGACAAAATTAGGATGCTCAAATTTCCGAGGAATTTCTTCATTAGGGGTGACATGTTTGTGTGACTCCTGTCAGAGTGATTTGACATCAAGTAATCAGCCTCATGGGATTATGCTTATTGTAAACATGTGTTTTTCCCAGTGATCTGCATCATGCAGAGTGTCTGACAACTCAAATGTCAATGATGAGGGTGATAGTTTCTTGATGGTGATGGTTGTGAAGTTGAAGATCCCTGTCCTTTATTTGGTGGTATTCAAATTTCACTGAGTTGGAGGAAACAAAGAAAATGATGGATACTGGGGCTCCAAGCAACCAGTGGTACGGCTGTGGGTCAGAGGTGTGTTGGGCACACTGGCAGTTTTGTAGGTTCTAGCATCTTACTAAAGTACAGGCTTTAAATGAAAAAAAAAAAAACCCCAGAAAACAAAAAACAATCTGTAGGAGGATGGTATATGGATGTACAAATAGCTGGTGCAGGAAGCATTGAAGTAACATGATCCTTGTCACAGTTTATATTTTCATGCTCCGGGGTTGTCCCAGCTGAAGTGACTCCTGGACCCGGGGAGGCAGCTGAGAGTGGCCAGCCCCATGTGTTCATGCCTACGATTCTGTAGCTCCCTGCCAGTCTCTCAAAAGTATTTGTGGCACATAGGTTTCATTGTGCAAACATAAATTGTACAAAGTAACGTATATTGTTGTACAGAAATCCTTTAAAATGTTTGGAGACACCCCAAATCATCCCTATGTAGACAATGGTCTCCAAACCTTTATGTTCATTTGCTGCATCAGTAAAACTTCCTGAGCATGCCCTTCAGCATATTTGTTTATAAACATACACGTGCTGCTCACACTGCTGCACTGATACAGTGTGTATATTGAAAACTATGGCAAACACAGAAATTTGCAAAGACTATGCTCCTGCACTCCATAGAGCTTGGAGAGAGAGACAAGGGTAAGCACACGCGGTAGCGCCTAGAAGGCTGTCACTGATTAAAGAATGTTATGTAACATTTGTGGCAAAGTGGATATAAAATAAGCATGGATGCATGATTTTAGGTCAAGATATTTCTTTATTATTTTACTAAAACAGGCATTCTTAGTTAAGGGAAGAGAAGAGTGAATAATTAGATGTCACCTTTACAAGATCTCATTTTATTTTTGTTTTGGGGATCACTCGTTCTAGAATGTCTTGAAAATTTCTGAAAGATTTCACAGTACACCAATTTAAGCCAAACAAGAAAAGAAAGGATGAGGGAAACCTCAATGATGCAAATGCAGGATGTATTGCCTGAGGATCTGAGCAGCAATCTGAGAAACATGTTTTGATAATTCCCGATAATCATCATCTCATTGATATGTCTGTCTTCTATTCATTTCTAACCTTGTGACTCCAAATGTGTAGGAAATGCACAGGTTTATTTTCAGATGTCTGACATGGGAAGGACCACTGTTGGTATAATTGGAACCACATTTCAGCTGCTTGGGGGCTGCTGGGTGGACGCTCCCTGGAAACATCTACCTGCACCACCTGTTTTGCAAACACAATGACTAGCATCTTGCTGAGTGAGGCCTCAGTGTGGAGGTAGCATTCCGATGTTTATTTCTGGACCTATGAGTTACTTTAGCACAGTTATTGTTAGTAGTTTATAAAGCCATATTTAAACTCGTACACTTGATTGTAAGATAGATTTGAATTGTGCACTCTGTTGATTACTGTATATAGATGTGACAATTCTGTATATTTGGTCTGTATGTATTTGATGTGTAAATGATAACTAATGGATATGAAATAGCTTTCTGTGAATGTCTTTATTCCAATCCACTTCTCTTTTGCAAATTTAAATCTTTAAACTTTACACCCATGGGGAAAATATGAAATTTTTGCTGGGAGAATATTTTAGTTGTAAGACTCTTGTATAATTAGAACAGAGGTAATGAATTCTTTAGGCATATCACTTTCTGACAGAATTTCAAATGAATGTTTAAGTGGAAAAGCAGGTCTTTAAATATGCTGTCCTACCCTCTCCTGCCCTTACTTCATACTCAGTGTGCCTCCCCTCAGAGCATCCTGAGGAGTGATATCTACTGGGAGAGGGAAGACAAGGAACAGGAGAGAGCAGGACATGTTATTAAGACCTTCCCTGGACCTGGCCAGGTAGTTCCGTTGGTTAGAGCATCATCCCCATAGAGCAAGATTGTGGGTTTGATCTCCAGTCAGGGCACATACAAGAATCAACCAATCAATGCAGAAATAAGTGCATCAACAAATCAATGTTTTTTTTTTCTCTCTCTCAAAATCAGTAAATAAAATTTAAAAAAGTAAAGACCTTCCCTGTGGTAGCTAATCATATAGTAGACCAATTTCCCTTTCTATAAATATAATCTTAATTAGTTTTTGCACCTCTTCAATCAAGTAATTATAATTCACACTTTATAGATGAAGAGGTAGATAAATTGGGGTAATGCGGCTAAGACATGCTCAAGCAATATCTTGGGGTCAGAGATTTTGGGAATACACATTACTTTTCACACCTGTGTGCGCAAACTGCAGAAGATAGCTGGGCACAAGGGCATATCAGGATTGAGATATTCTAGATGCTTGAAATGCTATCTATGAATTTGACCAACTATTCTTCAAATATTAGCTTCTTACCCTTTAGAGCAAAGTACAATAAGGTAATGTCCAAAGTCACTGGTTGCCCAAACCATGGGAGTATCTATTAAGTTGAAAATAAGAGCAACCCTTAATCATGCATTCTAGAGATAGTTTGTTTTTTATCCTTGTCCACTCCCTTTCTCTCTTGACCTAATAAATCCCAACTATTTAGTCCTGCTTATTAACATAGACCCTCACTGGAAATGTTTTGGGACAAATCTATATCTACTTCAACTTAAGTTGACTCCAGATCCTTCTAGAACTTGCATCGGGGTCCTGCAATCAAGCTTGACAGCTGTCCCTTTAGGGAAGCTTTGTTCTCCTTGCTTCCACGAGGCAGCAGAGGGAAGGGGGGCATTTGCCTTTCCAACACACTGTGCTCTCTGAAGTGTTGAGAGAAATGTTTTGCGGCCAGTCGTACTGAATATTCCACAACCTGATTTTTCATATTTGTGTCCTTTCCTTCAGAGGAGAGGCAGACCAGTTGGAAGCCTTGTTCTCCCGGGGGCTGCCCATCATGTTTGTAGAGGATGCCATGGTCCATACCCACTGAACACTTACCAGCTGGGCTGTTTTCCCTTAGCAACAGACTTTTCTTTCCAACCCTGCCAAGCTTAGAGTAGCTCATCCTTTGGATGAAAGGGAACTTTGGAGAACAAAGAGGTAATTACTGTGTGGCTGTCCTGCATGCCTAAGAGGTACCTGGTCTACCTGAGTGACGTGTTCTTGTGTGCAGACTTAGGGATTGTCTCGGCCTGAGGGATGTTGGGGTTGGAGGCTTGTATAGGTGGGGCTGTGTTTGGCCTGGGCAAGCACCCTGGGCACGCCGTGCTCACCGTGTATCCAGGCAAACCCTGCTTAGAACAATCTCACTGGCAGCCTTGAAAGGCAGAGAGTGGAGGGAAGGCCTCTGTGTGGAACGGAGCAGCCCTAGCGCATTCCCTGACCCTCTTGTGTCCACGTGTTCATTGTGCAAAAGCCCCACTGCTTTCTTCTCCACCCTCGAAAGCCTCCCTCCACTTTAGCTGCTGCATTCAGAGAAAAAGAGCAGAAATTTTAAGGATGGCTGGAGGATGTCAAACAGTCCAGATTTGCTGGGTGGTGCAAACTTGGGAAGGGGGCGCAGTGGGGAGGAGGACCCTGAGCAGACCGTTGGGAAGCCATCCCTTTGGGGTGAGGAGGTTTCTTGAGCAGGGGACTAACATGAGGAAAGATTGGGTAAATAAGATTTATCTGCTTGAGGCGTGGATGCAGGACTAGTTGGAAAAGAGGCTGCAGCCCAGCAGCCGGACCTGACCTCAGGGTCTCGGAGGGAAGCGAGAGGTGTGAGACGGGAGTGGGGCTGGCATAGGGTGGGGTGGTGGGCATGTGGAGGGGGAAAGGGCAGCCACTGAGTTCCTGGAAACACTGAGACTCTTGGATGTGGGGAGCACAGAAGGCGGGGAGGGAGATGACGAAGGTAACCCTGGGAGATGGGGGGCATGGTGATATGTAGGAAATGAGGAGAGGGCACTGGTTTTGGGGAAAAGCGTTGTCCTGTTTTAGCCACACTGAATTGCAGGATTCAGTAGGTGATGCAGGACTGGAACTTGTGAAAGGGCTAAAAGGGAATCCATGGCCCCCGAAGGGGTTGCTGAAGGAAGTAGGTTGGAAGGATGATAAAAGTCAGCAGTACCTTGTATTTGTATAATGTTTGTCTTGGAGATGCTGTTAGAGTCAGAACAACTGGACCGCATCCCTTGTATCCTCATATACAAGTGGACAGTTCTTGCAGGTGATCTTTAAGATACCTTCCAGCTCAAATGTCCTTTCTTCTTTCCCGGAGGTTCAATACCACTTCTCTGTAAACACTGATTCCGCCCCCTGCTTTGTTGATTCTCACTGTGCTGAAAAGAGGAGTTTATTGACCAAATCAACTAGTAATAGCTGACATCTACATAAGAAGTACTGTTCTTAGCAACCTACAAATATTAACTAATTTAATCCTCATAACCACTTTGTGACATAGGTACTCTCATCAGTTTTATCACCACCACCACTTTCATCATCATCATCATCACCATCCTCAGTTTACAGATAAGAAAACTGAGGCAAAGAGAGGTTAAATACAGTGATACTGATACTCGTTGTTAATTCATTCTGGAATTTGTGACAAGTGCTGAAACTGACAAGTACCAAGCAAGTGATGAGTGCTGAAGCCTTTTCTCTTGTGGGCTGGCATCATGACTCATTCAAGTTCTAGCAACTGCGAAGAGTCCTGAGCAAGTGCCAAGTGCTGAAACATTTATTTTTCTCATCAAAGGCGATGAGTACAGGGTTTGACAAGTTCTGAAGCCGACGAGTACCGAGGTATGACTGTAACTTGCCCCAGATCTCTGCCAAGTGAACAGAGGAGCTGTGGTTAAAATGCAGAACCTGAGAATAAGGGTCTAGCTTTTACACTACGAGATACCACTAGCTGTACAGCTTTCAAGGGGTAAAGGATGCAAAGAAGTGTCACCGACGGCTTAAAGTGGACACGGAGTGCATCTGTGGGAGAGAGGGACGAGGCTCTGCTGGGAGGCATTATAGCAGCTGCTGGCAGGTGGGTGGTGTGAATTGATTGGCTGTGTGTACCTCATGTCTTAGCATCAGCTACGCCAACCTCCTTCTCCTTAAAGGCAGCTTCCTCAAGTCACTGTGTAGTAGCTTTTCCCTATGAGTGGAGCCCTGGAAAACCCCGTAGATAGAACCCCGAGGACAGAGCACTATGGGAACCACACCCCACAAAACCCATGGTTGTATCCCCATTAGGCATTTTAGTTTTTGTTTTTGATGGGTATTTACTTTAGCTGGCACATATAGGATGTCTGAGTTCTGGTGTTGGATGGCCTCAAGCGTGGAAAGCCTGCCGCAGCTGGAGACCAGAGGGGCTGCGCAGTCCACTTCGCCCCACATCGTGGTACATGCATGCATGTAGCAAATACTCAGTAAAGAATGGTCACACGAATGGGCAGATTCTCAGGTACAGGACAAACCACATAATAAAAAAATATCCAAAGTTTGAAGTTCAAAAGCACAGACTATGCAAAGGCAGTAAATTACTCATAGAACAAACCACAGGTGACTGAAATATGGGGTGGTGATTTCTGCAGGCTCAAGTGGTTTATGCAGCCCTCAGGATCCCTCCCTGAGGGAATTATAGCCTCATAATTCAAATAGCTCCTGTTTCCGTGACACACATATACTACGGATCTGAATCCCAAATCCTGCCAATGGTTGGCACTGTGTTTTTTCCACCCTGGTGCCCTTATGCTGCCCGATAAATTCTTTTGTAAGTGCTACTAGGGTGAGGCACATTGGCCTGTCCTTTGTCTTATATTGTTGCTATGAATTACAGGATATTTAACTTATTAATGAGACCACACATTATAACTTTGTGAATAGCTTTATTTTGGGGTGTTGGAAGTTCATTCCTTTTAGCTATCAGTCTTTGCATCCTATAGGAAGCAGAGTGAGGTTAGTGATGCATTCTTTGCTTAAGTACCGACACATACAAATTTAGTACAAACTCTGCACACAACAGTCGGGAGAGATTCCTGACAGCTAGAAGATAAGCCTTCTTCTTTTACCTTTTCTACTTCCTGCTTCAACTCTTTCCTGACATTAGGAATTTTAATTCATAGCAATATGCTATTGTGTTGCTCTCTTTTCTATATTGTTATACATGTACATATATAACTAGTCCCTGAACAGCAGACATTAGACATGTCTAGTACAATTATAAACTTATTTTTTAAATAACTGCTCCTAAAAAGTTGCTGTGTAGGGTAGTTTTTCCATAGAGTTGGATGAAATTTTTTTAAAAGATTTATTTATTTATTTTTAGAGAGAAGGGAAGGGAAGGAGAAACAGGGAGAGAAACATCAATGTGTGGTTGCTTCCTGCACACCCTTTACTGGGGACCTAGCCTGCAACCCAGCATGTGCCCTGACTGGGAATCAAACCAGCGACACTTTGGTTCTCAGGCTGGAGCTCAATCTACTGAGCAATACCAGCCAGGGCATGTTGGATGAAATTTTAGGCAAACCTCATTGTTTATCTGCTCACTCTGAGCCAGTGAGAAGTTGTGTATCTCCTAAGTCCCGCAAAACAGCTGCAGTTCTGTTATTAATACAGGCAGTCAAGCATAATAATAAGAATTCTGAATTGTGTTCAACACAGACACTGCTCTCCCGATTTGCTCCCTTTCTATTCACATTGCTGATTTCAATTTGGGCCCTTATTGCTTCGTGTCAGAACTCCTTGCTCAGATACCTTTGATGGCTCCTCACTGTCTACAGAATAGTCTTAACTCTTTAACCTACTTGTCAAGAACTTTCAGAATTTGGTCCCTAAATGTCTCGCTTTCCTGCTGTCCTATGCGCGCATCCTAACAGGAGCTGTGTTCTCCACCCAGGCAGCTGATTCACTCAGAATTATGTCATACCCTTGGCTGCCTCCATGTCTCGGTTCATGGGGTTTCCATCCTGTTGGCTTCCCTGTGCCCGTCCCGTGCATTATGCCATAGCAAATTCATTCTTCTCCAGGAAATCTCCCTGTTCAGGGAAATGGTCCCTGTTTCTTAATGTCTGAAGCAATCATCGTTCATCTGTTCTCTGAGCACCTAGCATGTACCTTCATGCGTTCCTATTCATCTCTTGTCCCACTTTCTAGATTATAAACTTTCAGAAACAACGTTCAGTTTCCTATATTTTTAAAAATTTCTCTGAGGCTTTGATAAATGTATGTTGTACAAGGCAGGGGCAGTGGGAATAGGGGTGAAGAGACATTTGCATGAGGAAGAATTTACAGAACTTTTGAAGGAAGAATTCACAGACTTTGCTATAACTGACTTATCTAAATCCTTCTTGGGGAATTATTTTTATTAGCATGCTGTTCAAACTCTTGAAATAATGGGTTCCATATACATCCATACCATTGTGCAAACAAATTCTTCCTTTTATTTGTCCTAAGTTGCCCTTTATACTAATGATCCTATTTAAAGCATAAGGTCTATATGCCTTTTAAAGGTTAGGGCACTGTTTAGCCAGATGCCCAAATATTTATATACCAAGACCTACACGAGTGTTGTCTGATTAATACCTGTCTTCTTGGGAAAGCTGTGAATAATGTCAACACGAACTACATTATTCCTGCTAAAAATTCATCCATTTAGTTTAACTTGCACGTAACGACACCTGAACGTCAAGAGCTGTTTGCAGAGCGCTGTTGCAATACTGTTGTAGCTCATTCATAACAAATGGCAATGAAGTACCTTCAGCATACCAATGGGGAGAATCAGCATAAATAGGAAATTTGGGGGCTCCTGGAAACCTTTAATAAGTGATAAATATGAAGGGAAAATGCAATGGGTCTCAGGGAAATCTTTGTTTGGGAAAAAAGACACCTTTGGCTATAAAATTGATTTGAGAGTTAAAACTATGTTATTAACCAAATACTTTACATAATGCCAGTTGAAATTTCTCAAAATAGCTAAACAATAAAGAAGGTGGAGATGGAGCTATTCAATAGACCAGGGGAGGGCTGGGGAAAGGCACAGCTTCTCCATTCCCTTTTTCCCTTTCTCTTGCCTCTTTTTCCATTCCTCCCTTTCTCTCCTACTACAAGATTCTGTTTATATTTTTTCTTCCCTCATGAAAATTTTTATTTCCCCTGGTCTGCATCAGCCTCTCTTCCTTCTGTAATTGCAGAGTCTTTTCTCCCCTCCACCCTCTTTCCTCCTCCTCTCTGGGAATCTGTGTTTTAAGTTACAGGGTTTTGCAATCCGAGAGACCTTGAGACCATCTAATTTGGTGTTCTCTTCTGAGAAGTAACACTGAAAAGCCCAAGAGAAATGAACTTACCTGCTCCAGTCACCTAGACAGTGAGTGATAAGATCGACACAGGATGTAATGCATCTTAGTATCCAAAGAAACTGAGATGTCATCTCTGCCACTCATCCATCCAATGCGGAAGCACATTCTAAAATATCCAATAAAGCAATTAGTCTCTCTTAAACCTTTCCTTCCCTACACCAAGCATTCCCAGTTCTGTTAATGGCTCCTTATGTCACATGGTTTATATTTCTCTCATCACTTTAGACCCCTCCCCCATGATCTCTAGTCAGTGTCATTCTTATAGGATGACAATGGATTTGACACAATATTGCAAATAATATTTAGTGCACACAGACTGCAGAGTCATTACTACCTATCATGATCTGGAAACTTGATCAATTTCTTAGCCTCATTCTGGTTGTGCTCATATGATGTTAGCTTACCCTGATTAGATGCAGCTGAAACCCTCAGGTCTCTTCTAATCAAACTGGCAAGAATCCAGATCTTTCCATCTCCTCTTATCTGATTATATAGATGATTATAACTTTAATTTAGGTCCTAATCACTATTCCTATAGTATTTGATAATTTTGGTTTTGGACCATTTTCTCCGCAGCAATCTGAGTTCCTTCTAGGTTGACAGCATTCACCCACATCCCTGGGTTTCACAGTGCCGACAGCTCCCCCCTGGTCAACAGCCAACTCTGCTCAATGTGTTTAGTTTACCTTGGCTGTGACTTAACGTCCATGCTGTGACTGTGATCGCCAGATAGAACATTAGGGGAAGAGTCGCATGCTACAGAGTGGAATGGAATACACCTTGGCTTCTATTAGTTAACATTCATTTGATTGCAGACAATAGAAATCAATTGAAAGAACTTTTGTATCTCACAAAGCTAAAGAACAGGACAACCAAACCTCAGAATGGGCAATTCTGTGGTCAGTGCTCATGATGTTTTCTATAGATTGGTGACTCCCAGTCTTTGGGTCAGATGTACTATCTGAAAAATCTTTCAGAATAAGAGAAATTGAAACCAAAGAAAAAAGTGTATATAAATACTCTACCAAATGCAAGCCTGTGATGCTCCTCTCCTCAGGAATAAACCCTGACATTCAAAGCTGAGTGAAGAGAAAGCCCCTCAGCCTTTAAATTTTTGCTGAAAATATCGGATGAATCCCATGTGGGTGTCACTGAGTTCCCTGGAACTACCCCTCCCCCCACCCCACCCTGCCGCAACCATGGTTATCTCACTTTGCCCTGGGTCAAGTTGGCAGTGGTGCAGAGTTTTGTCACAGAAACAGTCACCAGGATCCAACTCCTGTGCCCTGGGCTGCCCAGCAAAGGAGAAATAGAAGCTGGGCAGCCTCAGCTATACCTGCTAAGGAGGAGCAGACTGCCAACAAAGGAGAGTATATTTACTGGAACATGTAAGAATGGAGCCTCATTAGTGTATAAGGGGAGCAAGGTCAGGGCAAGGAAGGATTGCCTCAGACAGCTACACAGTGCTGAAGGGCAACCTCAGGACTAGCGAGAGGTATGAGGACAGTGCACAATGCAGTTATATTGTGGGAGTGATTCTGTCCTAATTTTGCTGACCTCATTTGCTCATTAAATAGTCATCAAATGCTTATTATGTGTTTATTATATGTGAGTCATTATCATGGGAGCTAGAGAAACCATGTGGCCACTGACCATTTGAAACATGACTAGTCCAATGGAGGGACTTTGCTTTAATGAACTAAAGTGTACATTTAAATAGACACACCTGGCTAGAGGCTCCTGGACAGTGCAGCTTTAGAATATGGGGAGCCATGAGAGATTCTGGGTAAGTAAGTGATGCAATTGGAGACAGTTTCATGATTCCTCCACTGGGGGAGTCATCAATATGAAGCTGTATCTGTGCCATGTTAGGACAATCAGTCAAGTATGAAAAAACATCCGTGGGTTGCTTTCTGCACAGACCAACCTTAGAAACGAGACAGCAGTGGCGTCAGGGGTGGAGGATGCTCACCGCGCAGGCTTTTCCAGCGCGAATGCCCACAGCATCCGACTGAGTGCTGCTTTAAACCCTCTAGTAAGAGTATTAGTAGCTTTTGTATTGTGAGGTAACAGTAAAAAAGATAACAAAGAAGATACTGTTTTATTAAGGCTCCCCTCTTTCTTTAGGTTATTATGTTGCATTTCTATAAGATTTCTGAAATTTTGTGCCTGTATTAAGAATGTAATATTAAAAAAAAACCATCCTTCTTCATTTATCTGTCTCCAGTTAAGTTGCAAATGATGTGGCAGCTAACAGGGAAATCTTAAATCTTTCATTAGCACAGGGTAGTCTCCAGAGAACTGTGACTTCAACACGTTTTGGATATATTCCAAGCTATGGAGGATATCTTTCAATGCTTCTGAAAACAAAAACACTCCTTTTACCGCTTGAAGGGCTAAGGTCTTGTTTGGGCCACTGGGGATGAGACTTGGGCTGCCAGGCGGGGCACAGCATCTGCTTCCTGCCCAGCTCCTCAGTGTAGGTTCACTCCCCCTCCTGCCTCCAGAAGCCTGGCTTGTTTTCACAGTTAATCCAGTTCAGCATTTCGTGATGGGCCCAAACCCCTGACCTCAGCTGCTCTAGAGAAGACGTAACCCTAAGGACCGGTCCTGAATATCTCGTCTTACTAGCTCTTCCCACCTCCCCCTTCCTTGGCTGGCCCACCCCCCAGGGTTAGGCCAACACTCCACACCCAGCTTTGTGCCATTGGAAAATTATAAACACTATGACAAATCAGACCTTTTGTTGTTTCTCCTCCTCCACCATTCTTTTGAGGCTAAGGACATACTCAAACTTCCCCTGAATGCACCAAGCCCCTGCCAGAACTAAACGGGTTTGTGGACACGCATGGGAAGTCTGGGAGCAAGCAGAGGTGTCGTTTTTCCAGGTCCTTTGCTGAGGTGAGCTGGGCTTCCGGATACCTTCTATACCGCCCCCACCCTACCTTTTCCGAGTGTCTTATCTTGGAAACTGGCTGGGAAGGAAACCAAGCCACCCACAAGAGGGCAGCAAATGATTTCCATTCTAGCTTTGCTTCTCTTTCACAGAGCTTCTATTTAGTCAAGAAATAAAAATTTGATGCTGATGGGAGGAATGGGACCTGGGTTTTGTTTCCCAGTGCGGCTTTCTGTCGCACATTTCCCAGGTATCCTTGTTAGTACAAGCTTATCGCTGGGGTGTGGCTAGGCCTGGCTGGTGGCTCCCAGGCCCAGGCATGTGGGATGGGGAGGTCTGTGGGGACCTGCCTTCTCTCCTTTCAAGGTCAAGGTTTATTCTGAGGAGAGAAACATCACAGCCCTGCATTTAGTAGAATATATATATATATTTCTCTCTCTATATATATTTCTCTATATACATATATTTTATATATACTTTTTTTGTTTGTTTGTTTGTTTGTTTGTGTTAACTTCCCTTGTTCTGAAAGATTCTTCAGGTGGTGCCTCTGACCAAATTATCAGATGTTGCTCAGTTGCCAGTTACCTGCTGTGAGACCGGATGTGGTCAGGATGTCTCCAAGTCAGTGGCCTTTCCCTCACTAGTCACCTCAGGGAGTGCTGCTCTATCGGCGGGTGGAGTGTGATGCTTCCTATGTCCCCACCGTGTGAGGAGCAGACAGGCCTCAGCTCAGCTGTGGGACTGGACCTACTGTGGCGTCCTTTGGTGACCTCCCTCTGCCCTTCTCTCTCGCGGGAGGGGCTTTCCGTGGTCTTCAACGCAAATCAACAAATTAAGCAGCTCCAGGGGGAGCCTCTGCGTAGATGCTCAGAGGGCCATCCAATGGCACGAACAGTGACAACTTATTGAATGTGTATGCAGCTCATTTCACGACATTTCAGGAATCCTGTAAACAACCTTCTGAATTAGATATTATTCCCAAATTGTGGATGAAGAAATAAAGGCTGTGGAAGTTAAGCAATTGATCACTTAGTCAAGGGGGAGGCACAGGATATTTAAACCCAGGCTTGGCTGACTCCGGGACCTTAACTCGGCTGCTATATTGGTTTTCTTCCAAAAAGGCCTTTAGTCTCAAAGGCCTTGTAATTGAATGCAGAGGTTTTCCAACTCGGCTGCACAGTGGAATCACCTAGGGAGCGTTGAAAAATTCCAGTGCCAGGGGCTCACCCAGGCCAGCTAAGGCCATGTGTGTGTGCCTGTGTTTGAGGGTATGGGGGGGGGGGTCCCAGGCGCTGACATTTAACAAAGTCCCCAGTGACTCCTCTGTGCAGGCAGAGTGGAGGAGCCCTGCTCTTGAGGAAAAGAAGGGATGGGTGATGGGAAGTCCAGGCACCAAGGAGAAGAGAGGGGTACACTTGTTTCGGCTGGGATCCCCTGCCAGTGCTGCCCACTCCTCTCCAGAAGGTGGTTGGCCATTCCTGCCAAGTTGAGCACCTGTGTGCAGAAGGTGCTCCCATGTGATAACAATTCTAATAATGAGGGTTTTTTTTTTGAGCACTTACCGCTTGTGAGGCAGTTTTAAATTTTTACCTATGCGAACTCTTTTAATCCTTACAGCAATCTAATGCAATAGCTTCTACATTTTCATCAAGTCTACGATGCTGTGAGTTCTGAGATGCATCATCATTTTATGTACACTAAGAAATAGAGAAAAACCACTACCAACAAATTGAAGGTCTCTGCAAATTATGATTTATTTTTTTCTAGAGAAGTTAAAGTGTGAGAAACCATGTATCTTAAAATTAATAAAATACGGTGGTGTTATTTCCACTTACAGATGAGGAAACTGAGGCGAAGGGAGCTTCAGTAATGTGCCCAAGATCGCTCAGCTAGGAGGCATTATGAGCAGTTACCATCCATCAATATTCTTCCTAAACGTTTTTTAATGGCAACATTAGGTTTCATATAAATATACTCTAATTACTTTAATTAGTCCCCCAATTTTAGTTGATTATATCTTGATGTAGGTTTTTATATGTCTCTTTTCCCAGGGCATTGCCAACCATACATTATGTGCTGACTGTTTTATAGCCAATAATTCAGTTAAATCATCCCCACGGATTCTCCATGTGTCTCATGTGGAGTAGATGCTGGGACACCGCAAGCCTCCTGCAGAAGTTTCTCTTCTCTTGCTGCTTTGTGTTGCGCTGTGTGGATAGGGGACAGGGACTGGCCGCACGTGGCTGGTTTCACCATCCAGTATCCCCCGTCCATCGGCCTCGGGCCAGGCCTTCCCTGCGCACTGCCCCAGCTGCTCTCGGAGACCTGATGACCAACGGTTGTCCAGTCAATCAGCTCTGTGGTGCCGTGCTTTTCTTTCAGCCTTGGGAGGCGACAGGAATTCCTGACTTGAGAGGGGAGCGCGTTTGATGATCGGGAAAAGTTGCAGAGGCTTTTTGATTCCGAGAGGCCCACCCCCCATCATGGCAATCACCTTTCGACACCTGTGCGGAGTCGAGGTGGGGAAAGACGGAGACTAAACTCAGGACACGATCGCTGAGGAAAACTTTAGGGGTGTTAACAAAATGTGAAGACTCAACAGGGCCCAGTAGGTTTAGGAACAGGGAGAAGGTAAAGTAGCACAGGCTTCTCAAACTTTTATGTGCAAGGAAATTACATAGAGGTGCTGATAAAATGCAGATTCTTACTTAGTAGTTTTGGTTGGGGCCTGAGAATCTCCATTTCTAATGAGTTCCTAGGTATGCTGAGGTGAAAAATGAGAAATAATTTTCAGGATGGAGAAATGTAGGTGCAGCTTTTAGGTGATGTGGATGTTGAAGGGGCCACTCTTCTCTGCGTGGCCCTCACCAGCATTTCTCAGCAGGACTGTGGAAGGTGGTGAGGCAGTAACCACCCTTCCAGAAGGCAGCTGTGTGGGAGGGAAATGTCCCAGGTTTTTCCTGTTTATTTGGAACAATTTGGCAAGTTGAATTCAGCTTTTCTCTAAAATAGTCCTCACTCAACACTTCCCTTCTCCTGGTGCATTGGGATTCCATTTTTCTAGCCTTACCTATAAAATGATCTCAGATTCATTCTTTGGGGAAATAGGGAATTTGTTAATTTTGAAGCTGCTTTGAGATTCCAGACAGATGCTATGATAGCCCAAAATTCATTTAAAGATCAAAGTGATGTTTGAAGACTTCAGATGGTGAATGAAGATGAGAAATACATGAAAAAAATCTATCTAAGGACTATTTCCCATTTAAGGCTATTCTTTATTTTCATTTTTCTTACATGGCAAGACTTTCATTTTTCTCAGTTCAATATGGTAACCATTCCAAATACTGTGAGGTTACTTCTACTTCTAAGAATATGCTTCTAATCTCCCAATGAAATCCTGTTAATTCTAGGGGCATTCAACCCCGGCTCACTAAGGGGGAGCTTAAAGAAGCCAATGCCCTCCGCTGTAGCTACGCGGACGTCCCTGCCTCCAGTCCATCTGAGATGGGTGGACCCAGGACCACCACTGCGTCCGTGGTGAGACCCGTACGTGGGCTGTAGTGGGCAGTTAACACCTCTGCAGACTTATGACTCCCACCCACTCCGGCCTCCGTTCAAGCAGCCAGTATCCCCTTTCCTCACGCCTTCTGTCCTGACCTGGGAGATTACAGCCAGGGGCCAGCTACATGGTGCCATTCTAGCTCAGGTGATGCTTTTTGTATCATAATAGTTATTTGAGGTGTACATGCCCAAGTTCTAGGAAATGTGGTGTCATATCTTTTTTGTGTGTGAACTGTTGACATGTAATACTCATTTGCTAGATACTTGTTTTCCTTGGCCTTGTACTGTTGTAAACCACTCCCTGGAAAGTGAGTATTGTATCTTTTTCTTCTTTTAAAGTGGTCTGGTGTAGATAAGGAAACATGATTCCAGATTCTTACCCAAAGCCTATGCAAACCACTTTGGTTTAGAAAATTGGTCTGTAAATCTTACAGGGTCAAGGATTTCCTCGGGCACTTACATGGTTTCTGATGGATCAGAAATAGTAATGCAGCCTACCCTTAGAATTCCAGCATTGCCTTTAAGCCAGCCTATACTTGCGAATGCTGGGCCGTGTTATGAGACGAAAGGAGAAGTCCTTGGTTGTTTTGAACTCTAAAAAGAACTTCTGTTTCATTTCCATGTTAGCTTAAAGGCCAGTCTTCTCTGATGGTAAACCTTACTTAGTACGTCCTCTGGGGATCACCTAACCTTGATAGAAAGCTCTCCAGGGGCCACAGGTAAAGCAGCCAGATTGGGGTAATGCTGCCTCTGCCCTGTCTGGCGAAGCTGAGCTGTGTGTGACACTGTGTGTGGCAGCCGGTTACAGAGAAGGTAGCAGTGGTGCCCAGGATGCTGATGTGCATGACTCATCAGGGGAGTAAACAATGAAAACTGCTACCATTTATTGTATGCCTACTGCATGCTGGGCTCTGTGCAGACATCGTGTCATTGAAGTCCTTCAGCATCCTTGCAAGATAGGCATCATCATTTCCATTCCCCAATAGAGAAAATCACAGCTTGGAGAAGAGAGATCTTCAACTTTTTGCCAGAATGACAACAGAAGGACCTGTCAATACAGCTGGCTTTAGTCATGGCAAAAAGTTAATTGGATTAGTCTCCCCCTCCAAACTCACCCATCCCTTTAGCTTCTTTGTCCTACTGCCTGCCCTCCAACCCTGCTTTTCCCCTTTGGGAAAAAATGAAGGGTGTGAGGGGAGGAGGCAGGAGGAGCAGATAAAAGGTGATGCTAGTGGTTCAAGTTAGGAAAAGGGCTGCGCAGACTCAGAAAGTAGCGGGGAGTGGAATAAAGTTGCTCTGTCTTGATGCTCTAGGCCCTGACACACGAGCACTTTTTTTCTCTGAAGGAGACATGAGTGGTCCAGATAAATTCTTCTTTGGAGTAGTGTAGAGGGCGGGTGGAGGAGAGGCCCCCTGGAGGAGCTCTCCTTGCATCATTGCCTCCACCAAGGGTGCTGTGGTGTGGGAGAGACAAGAACCTTCCAGTAGTGAAGGGGAGCACTTCTATCCATTGAAGAGTGGCCAGGGGCTGCTATGTTATTAACATTCAGAATTTGGATAGTTTTTTTTCAGTTGAGGGAGTCAGCTTTTGGGAGAAGGCTTCCTTTCCTCCGTTAGACCTACACTCTGCCCTAGGGCTAAGGATGGGGCCTCTCGGAGCTTCACAGAATTGTGGAACGAGGCACCACAGACACTGGTTCTGGGAAGTTGAGCCTCCCTTCTGGAATCCTCTATAGAGGCTCTGGATTTGCAAGGCAGCCGTCTCTGTTCTTTGAAACCGGGGTTATTTGCAAAGCAAAGGCAGCACCATCACATCTTGCTGATGCTTCTAGCAAACATCAGTAGCAAATGATCCTCTTAAGCAAGTGCAAGTGGCTGGAGGCAATGCTGGGGGCTAAAAATACCCAGCGGACTAAAACCAAAACAACTGCTCCACCTCAGTGCCACTGCATCTGAAGAGCCCAGCAGAATACTGATTCGGGGAAGGCGCCGTAGAACCAGCAGGCAGGGGCAGAAGGGGCTTCTTCCCTTGTGAGCAAACTGCTCACATCCAGGGGCACCAAGTCAGGGGCTTCAGCTCTTCTGCTTTGTCTGTCTGGTTAGGGAGAGGCTCACCCACTGAGGCCAACTGGAACGAAGGTGTAAGAGGACCAGACCAGAGCTGGAAAGGGAAATGCCTTCGGCACACTCTGCTTCTTTGATTTCAGCTCGCGCTATTCCTGTGAGTCTGATGGACCATTTCCCATCCCTTTCAATGGATGGCAGAAGTCCCTGACACAGTCTATGTTTTGATTTTGGAAAAGAAAATCCTTGCATATATTTTCACATAATCCTTGCTCAGTCTTAACATTCTTGTCAGCAGTTTATTCTAATTCACAGGAATTCCCTTCTCCTATGGAAGCCTGGTAGAGGGCGTTTTGCATGGAAAGGATGTCAGGGAATGTTGATGGCTAGTGGCACTTGTGTTACTAGGTTATTAGTAACATGAAGTTACTAGTGTAATTGGGACCCACCGAAGTGGGTTTACATGAGGATTCAAGCTTCTTAATTGCGCGAAGCTATTTTTCTGTGGCGTGGAGGAGTTTTCAGAATACTGTTGGAATGGGCCATGGGGTGTGATATTCGTGTTTTTCCGGAACCCCATCTCCTTTCTCTTTACGGGAGTCATTGGGGTCCTGTTTGCTTCTCCAGTTGTCTGATTTCCAGCCTTTGCTGTCTCCTCTCCCCAGGGCTAGCTCTACCTGAACACAGCTGTAGTCTCGGCTCTGCCCTGGGTTCAAGGACTAACTAGTCCCATTTCCAGGAAGGAGAGCCTTCAGCAGTTTCAGACTTCAGCGTCAAGGGGTCTCTGGTGCTAGGACAGCCTTGACCTCATGCCACTGTTCTGATGACTGAAGTTGTGTGCCAGAACTGAGCCACCTCACTCTGTGCCTTAGGTCTAAAAATTGAGCTTCTGTCTAGTACGTGAGATCAATTGTTGTTTTCTCATTGGAGAGTATAGTTTTTATGTTATTTCTCTCTCTATATTCATGTTTAAAGAAGCTTCCATTTATTATGGTTCCTCCAGGCTGGAACTTCTGCTCTAATTTGATTCCTCCTGTTCTCTGTCCCTGAATGCCTTCCACCTGCTGACACATCTCTGATGCCTCCTTCCTCTCAGGGCTGCCAAGCCTCTCATCTGTCCCTCATGTCTCCTGATTTGCTGCCTTTATAGGTAACATGCTATCTCTTTTTGGACTCTGACTCTGAATGGCCATTCATCCACCGATCCACACTCCTAACCATCTACATACACATCCATCCATCTTCCTCTCCATCCATCATTCATCCATCCATCCATCTAACAAGGAGCTACTATTATGTTCCAGGCATCATCTTCTGTGACTATATCTTTAGAGAACATGTTGCACCTGGCAGATTGTGTTTCCTTCTAGCGCTTATAACTAGCACTACCATTCAACTCCGCTGAGTGGACCCAGCACCGGCGTTCTCCCCCACCCTGCCCCCTCCCCGCCCCGCCCTGCCCCGCCCCGCCCCTGGTGTTAGGCTCTTCTAGCCGCTCTGTCTAGTGGTACTTTATTGGGATTTCTCATTTGCCTACATCTGACAGACTCTTCAATTCAGTTTTTTTTCTGATCACTATTATGAAAATATTTAGTTTAACATTTTAAATTCAATTATTATTAACTTTATGGTATTCCTTGGACTTTGTTTATGAAGACTCGGGATCTGGTCCATGTAAACATGATTCTGTTGTTCCAAATATATTCAAATTCCTTCTAAATTGTACAGTTAGTTCATATTAATTCCACTCCTACTTTTGTCTTGGTAAATTTTAATGTTGTGTTCTTCAGAGGAAATTCATACCATTTTGTTAAAAATCTCTCATATTTTAAGACAATTATGAATGGAAAAAACAGGGTGGCAAAGAATAAATGTCCCCTCAGACACTGACAAGGCTAAAGAGAAAGACTTTTGGTACTCTCTCTTTTTTTTTTTTTAAGATTTTATTTATTTATTTTTAGAGAGAGGGGAAGGGAGAGAGAACGAGAGGGAGAGAAACAGCAATGTGTGGTTGCCTCTTACATGGCCCTCACTGGGGACCTGGCCTGCAACCCAGGCATGTGCCCTGACTGGAAATCGAACTGGGACCCTTTGGTTTCCAGCCTGCGCTCAATCCACTGAGCTACACCAGCCAGGGCTGGTACTCTTTCTTTAGACTACTCAATAGGTGGTTATTGTTCTGCTTTGCAAATAATTGTTTAAAATTATTTCCTTTGAAGTGGTAGATTCGTTCTGCAAAACAGCAAAATGGTAGGAAAGAGTTAAAGAATTAAGAAGCCACAATAAAATTATTTGGTTTAAAGGAGTATGAAAAGACATTGAATAATCTGAAAATATGGTAAAGTAATTTTTTTTACTTAAAAATTAGTGGCATGTACAGTAGGTTAATCCAAAAGTAAGTGCTAAATGCAAACAAAGTGCTCAACTCAGTAGACTGGTAGAGTACATAGACATCTCAGGGAGAAGGGATGGGTCCTGTTTGAGGAAGACTGTTAGAGAACATGTTGCACCTGGCAGATTGTGTTTCCTCTGGAAGGTCAGGGTCCCGGGATTTGGGTGGTGACATTCACAGACAAGCAGATGCCTCTGGAATCTGGACACTTTCATTTAAGCTTCCAGACAGTGTGTTCTGAGCAAGCACTTGCATAGTTCCTCTGGGCAAAGTCCTTAGATGTGGTGGCTGAAAGCCAGTCCTATTATCTCCACAGTCCTCTTCCTCTCAACTTTATAACAATTCACTTGATTCCCAAGTGAAATGTTTCTCTTCCGTCAGAGTCTTTGATCTGGCGTGTCAGCGTCTCATCAGATTACGTCACCTGCTCTCTTCTCTCCTTGCCGTATCATCTTACTCTGTTTCTTCTGAACTGCATGTCCCTTCACATTTGGATGATTGTTTGAAAACGCTGCCTCGACACTTTCTCTATTGTGTCGTGTGTCTTGTGCTCCTGCTCTCTGGTGGAAATGAGAATGCACCGGTAAAAGAAACCCAAATATTTTAGTTAACAAGGTAGGATGGAAACCTTGCTGTGTGTTCTATGCACTAGAGTCCATCTGAAGAGAAATCCTTAAAGAAAAAAAGGACTTCTTTAGAAGCATTGCATATAATTCATTTAAAGTATTAAATTTAAAGTTTAGAAAGCTCTAAATCTGCATAGACTCTGATTCATTTATTTTCTTTTACTTTTTTTTTGCAAATTGTTAAGATCTACACACAAAATTATATGGTTCTCTCTGTTATTTATTACAGTATGGTAGATATAATTATGAAATAGTATTATAGTATGTTATATGCTACTTAAGCATGATCACAATCATCTAGACCTTCATCAAATGTATAATTATTATAGTTCTGACTTATTAAGCACATACTATAGAAAACAGTGGTTTTCAAATGGGTGCACCTCAGAATTACCTGGGGAGCTTTTTAAAATCTCACTTCTCAGGTCACACCCCCAGACCAATTGAACAAGAACCTTGGGAGTGAGACCCCGTCTTCAGTATTCTCTAAAGTTGCTAGGCAAGGTGTACTAAGATTTGAGAACCAGCGATGTAAAGCCTTGCTGCTTGCGTTGTTCTGTGTGCCAGCAGTATTGGCGTGGCCTGGGAGCCTGTTGGAACCCTTGAGCCCCAGCCCAGGCTGACTGAATCAGAATCTGCCTTCTCTCAAGATCCCAAGATGCTTCCATATGTGCTTTAAAATTTGGGAAGCACTGATGGACATGGACGGGCACTCTGCTAAGCATTTCAAGGCCGTTCATTCACAAACAATTTATTACCTTTCTACAGTGTGCCAGGCACTGTGCGAGGCTTAAATTCACCACTGCTTGGCAAAGTGGCATTTGAGTGTTATTTTATGAGGAAATTGCAGCTCGGTCAGGCTAACTATCTCAAAACAGGCTCAGCCAGGATTTGTATCCTGGCCTGTTACTGTAAAACACAGCTTTTTCCACAAGAGCAAGCTGTTTCTAAGTATAGTTCTCCAGTAAGCCAAACAAACAATGCTTCCTAAATCTTTACCCTATTAATAACATCTTTAATCTGTGTATCAGGAATAGAATTAAAGGTGAGATTGCCTGGTGAAACATGTCATTCCTGGCAGAGAAACATAGTGAGGTGACGAGTTGTTTGTTAGTCGCCGATGCAGAAGGCAGCAGGCACGGTGAAAATATTCCCCTTTCCTTATGAGTGAGTCCCAGGGGACACACCGAATATTCATTTTAAAGAGGAAGTATATCCTCAGTTAGTCGTGTAGGGGCTCTAGTGCACCTGACTTCAGGAACCCATTTGGAAGAACCAAAATTGCCTGTGGGGCAGCTTCATGTAATTCAACATACATTCTTGTCATCTCGTTCAGCTGTTTGCCTGCAGGGCATCATTCTGGGGCTACTTGTTCAAAGATTTTGTGTAAGCAATTCACGGGGACTCTAGTAGCTGCAATATGAGGGATATTTGATATGACTGCAAATGTGCTCAGTGATGTATATTGTACGTACTGATATTATTTTAACTAAATAATAATAATGATCTGCCACTGTAGTTCTTTTTCACAAATCTAACTCTTGGCTGTCTTGTGTCAGTTTCCTTCCCAAATTAGAGTGGAACATTTCTAAGATATATTAGATGTAATAAAATGGAATGGGTAAAATAAACCTACCTTTTCGCTTAATTGTAAATATTTTTTTCATGACATTAAAAACCATAAACATGCAACAGCTTTCAAAATTATCGTTGAACATTTTGTTCTATGGCTACTTCCTAATGTACTTCACCATCGCCATACCTTGACCACCTCACTTTTTTCAATTTTATATGAACATTTTTCTCCATAAACCTTTGTTCATAATTTAGATAATTTCCTTAGGATGTGTTTCCTAAGTGAACATAGTGAGTAAGAGAGTATAACCATTAAAATTAGAAAGGGAATATATTAATTTAAATGAAAAAGATAATTATCAAAAAGACCACTCATCAACGCAGTCTTTCCTTGTCATAGAAAGGTGCAGATGTTTTGTCCTGACCAGTGTGGCTCAGTGGGTTGGGGGCTGTCCCCACAAACTGGGAGGGGAACGATGCCTCTCTTGGTCACTGGTTCAATTTGTGATCAGAGCACATGCCTGGGCTGTGGGCCAGGTTCTCTGTTGGGCACATGTGAGAGGCAGTCAGTTGATGTTTTTCTTGCACAACGATGTTTCTCTCTCTCTCCTTCCCCCTCCTTCCCCTCTCTCTATAAATAAATAAATTAAATAAATAAATCATAAAAAAGTACAGTTTTTGAAGATTCATGATACATACTGTACATTTTCGTTACAGAAAGGTCATTCATGTGCACATTTGCACCAAAGAGATGGTGTTTGAACACCAACTGCCCCTGCAGGGCTTGGTGGATGGAGGTCAGCGCTGCAGGACATCAGTCTGGACAGGAGCAGAGATGAGACAACAGTGAGTTAATCCTAGCCCTACCGCTTCCGAGCTCTGTGATGCTGATGGTTATCTGTGATTGCTGTTTATTGAAAAAAAAATTCAAGTTATTTAACAAAAACAAGAATTCTAAGAGGATGGACCAGGCCACAGGCACAACCAGAATTATTGGAAAACTATAGTCATTGAGACATTATCGATCTTCTTTTGTCTTTTTGGGTTCATTTGCAGGTGGAATTTTTCTACTTTGTGGCAAAATATATGCTTGTGTAGCTTGAAACTTAGATATTCCTCATAAATAACAATCTAGGGTGGAAGGTATGAAGTCCTCTTCTTCTATATCCAGGCCAATTTCTGAAAATGATTCTAACTGTTTGTGTCTCATATCCATCCTTGGACCAAGCCCTGTGTCCTGGGGATGTGTGTTTTGATTGGCAGCCACAATCGTGTGCCCGTTTCTGTGTGTGAAAGTCTACCAGAAGAAAAGGGAAGCTACTCAGAGAACAAGTTTAAAGACAGACAAAAAAGTAAATGTAGAAGACAAAAATTACTCATTGTGTAATTCTCTGAGCTCCAGTTTCTTCAATAATCTAATTAAGGAATTGAATACGATAATCTCTAAAATATTTTGAAAACCTTATTAACTTACCTGACTCTCAATGTAACATACATTAGTGTAAAAATTAAAGCAATACTAATTAATTAATCAATCAATCAATTTATTTATTGAGGGTTAGCATGCAGAAAAGTTTATTTAGCATCCATTCTTCAAGAGGACCTCTCACAAATGTCATTTCAATGAACATTTCACAAATTTGTAACATAAAAGAGGAAAAATCACCTAACCTCCAAATTAGTATATGTTTTCCAGGTCCCCGCCCACCCCCGTGCATTACCAATAGTTATTTTCAAAATTTTATCTACTGTTGGGCTGCTAGAATAAAACATCATGGAATGGGTGGCTTCTCAACAGCAGACATTCGTCGCTCACAGTGCTGGAGGCGGGAAGTGTGAGACCGGGGCCAGCGCAGTCAGGTGGGGCCCCTTCAGGCCGCGCCGCTCTCGTTGCGCCCTCACCCGGCGGAAGGAGGTGGGAGCTCTCTGGAGCCTCTTTTATAAGAACGTGAATCCCATCATAAGGGCTCCACCTTCATGACCTATTCACCTCCCAAACATCCCTCCCCTTAATACCATCACATTGGAGATTAGGGTTTCAACATATGAATTTGAGAGGAAAAACAAACATTTAGTCCATAACAAATAGCATGTGCATTTATGTTTTATTTTATTTATTTTATTTTGATTTAATCTTTTTTGTATTTTTCCCCATTACCTTTTAGTTCCCTTACACCCCTCTCTCCCCAGCAATCACCACACTGTTGTCCATGTCCATGGGTCCTTTTTCCTTTTGCTCAATCCCTCCACATATACAGATATGATGGCTCACCAAACGGCTGTGTGGATTTATATTCCCACTGACAGTGACAGAGAGAACTTGCTTCCCTGTACCTTCAACAGCATGAAGCAGGGTCTGTTTTCTTAATCTTCGCCAATCCAACAGATAAAATATGTTCGACCAATTATAATTGACCAAATTCTTCGATATTTTTAAGGCTTGTCATAAGATGATCCTGGCTTATATAGTCAATGATCATTTTTATAATTTCATACAAATGGGGTCAATTTGGTAAAATTTTATGGATTTTGAAGGGCTACACATGAGTCACAATAGAAGAGTACACAACTGCAGTTGAAAGTTCTCATTAATTTATGCAACAATTTACTGAGTGCCTACTACGTGTAAGACACTCTGATCGGTAGTGATTATTTAGAAGTAAATAAGATAGATATGATTCCTGTCCTCTTCATTAAGGGAAGACAATGAATATTGCATAATTGATACTGAACGGAAAATAAAATGCATTAGGGATTTAAAATAAAGGGACCAGACTTTACCTGAAGAAATAATTAAGCTTCTCTGAGAGAGTGACATTTATATTGAAACCCAAAGGATAAGTTGGCTACAGGAGTGAGGGCAGAGAAACCTCTAGGCAGAGGGTGGCTAGTGGGAAAGATGGGAAGGGCTGGAGTTGAGAGGAGCATGGTCCATTTAAAGAAATCCAAATTGCCTGGAGCAGAGCAAACAGAGTGGTATAGGCTGTGCTGCTCAGGTGGGCCGGGCCAGACCATGTGGGTCTAGTAGGCCATGGTAGAGATTTTAGATCTTTTTCTAAGGAAAATGGAGAACTACCTTCAGGTTTTAAGCAGTGGAGTGACTTGATGGTATTTGCATTTAAAACGATCACTCTAGCTGGAGTGTGGATAATGGATTGGAGATGAGCAAGATGAAAGTGTGCAGAGCTCATCAGCAGTCTGTTGCAGTGGTCCAGGCAAGAGAGGGAGCAGGTGAGGACAGCCGAGGTAGAGAAATGAGGAGAGATATGGGAGATGGGTGGAAGAGAGAATCGATAGGACTTAGGGGCGAGAGAGGAGTTAAGGGTGCATTTGATAAAAGGCTTGCCTAGATGACATTCAGATTCCTTTGCATCTCTGAGGTGGTAACACTCCATGAGCCTTGGGCATGACAGGGTCACACAAATTTGAACTTTTTCGGTTAGGAAATATACTTGGCTCTAGGGAGAAAAAGAAATTCCTCAAATACAGCAAGATTCCTCAAAGCTGGTATAAAAATAAGTGCAACAATGGTAATAATGAAGCTTGTATATTACTTTTTTAATATTTGAAGCTTATTTATTTGGAAACAGCTTTATTAATATATAGATGACATTCAATTAACTACGGTTTCACACACACACACACACACACACACACACACACACATATATATATATACACACAACAGTGACACCATCACCACATCCAAGAGAGCAAATGTATCCATCACCCCTAAATGTCTCCTTGTGCTCCTGTGTAGTCCCCCTCTGCTACTCCATCCCCAGACAACCACTGATCTACTTTCTGTTACTATTGATTACTTTGTATTTTTAGGGTTAAATGGAACCATACAATATTGCACTCATTTTGGTTTTTTTTTGGTAGGGGGAGGTCTGGCTTCTTTCACTCATGAAGCCCTTTTCCAAGTATCTGTCCTTCCTATCTAATTATTATAGCAATAACCATATTATCAAAAAACCGATATTCAAAGAGACAAAGTCCCAAGGTCACCCAGCTAAATAGTGACAGCGATGATCTCAAAGCCCATGCTTTTCCCACCACCACACACAGCCTGGCCCGCCCCCGCCCCTCCCCCCGCTCCCACATACCAATAGTCTCCGAGGTGCTCCATCTCTGAGGGTGAGTCTAAGAGGAGTGGTTCTATCCATGTCTTACGGGTTTGGAGGTTGGCATCACGGCCTGGAGTATCTGCAGATGAGCCCCTTACCTCCCATGACACTGTATCTGTGAAGAATGTTAGTGGGGGAGCGAATAGACACGAGTGGTCTGAAATTTTGTAGGATCTTCATTGTGAAGGCCCCCAGGGGCCTGGGCTGGTGGAGAGAGAGGGATCAGAGGAGACTGCAGAAAGTAGGCCCAGAACTCAGGGCAGGCCTGGGCTTCGCAGAAGGTGGGAGGAAAGCACTGCCAGTGCCTCAGCCAGGGCAGCTCTGTGCTTATCTATCTCATGTATTGTGCTTCTGGGTAGGTTCCTTTTGACAGGAGACCTCTGTCCCTAAAAAGGTTTGAAAATCACTGATCTGGTTTAATGTTGCATTTATAGGTGAGGACACTGGGGCCTTGGTAAGGCTGCCAGATAAAGGGCAGGATACACAATCAAATCCGAATTTCAAATGAACAAAAAAAAATTCTTTTTAGTATAAGTATGTCTCAAATATGGTATGAGAGAGAATTTATATGAACAATCACTTATTCTTCCTGAATCTGACAACACTAAGCCTACAGAAATAACTGCTCCGCCCAAGAGAAGGTCAAGGCTGCTGAGGCACAGGAAAGGGAGTGTGTGGCTGATTCGGATGAAACGTCTCCTGTCCAGAAGCAGACCTTGGAAGGACTCTACTGCATAAAAGTACAGATCTTCCCTTGCTGGAGGTCTAAAACTTGTTTTCAGCAGAGCCGCATTTGTTTAGGGCTGGGGTGAGGGAGGTTAGAGGAGGCAGGCCAGGCTGAGGACAGTGGCCTGCGGGCGTCCACCACGCCTGCCTTCATCCCTGGGTGTCTCCCTGTCTTCCCTTCCCAACTGTGCCCTGGGATCTGGGGGCCGAGCAGCCCATGACACTTGGGAGATGAGCCCCATGATGGCTCCAGCACGGGTGTCTGGTGAAGGGGGCACACTGAATCCTCGTCCTCTAAGCTTCTAGCTTTCTCTCTCCAGCATGGGCGAGAAGAGAGGAGGGGGAAAGAGAAGAGGCCTGAAAGTTAACAAGCAAAATCACTCAAATGATCTCCTGTCTTCCTCTTCCCAGACTCGGCCTCATTAACACAAGGAGGCTAATATTTGGCTCTGGAGCACGGCAGGGCTGGCGCGCTCTCCAGGGGCTCTGTTAAATGTCATAAATTGCGAGAGCGCAGCTTGAGGAGTTTGTGAATGGCATCTGAGCCTGAGGCCATCTAGTAATATTTATACTGTGGAAGTTCAGCCCTTTTCCCCCTTTAGAAAAAGTTTCCGATTTGTTTCAGAGGATGTCCATCTTAATCACTGTTTTGGGTGCTCTAATGGGCTAGAAACTCAGGGCCCGGATCCCAGGGAAAGGCTGTGGGAGAAACAAAAGTTTGCACTTGGGGAGGTGCTCACAGGAGCTCAGATTCTGGACCTTTTATCCTGCCCACTGCTTTTTTCTCTTTGGGGTACAGTTAGGAAACAGGTCTCTAGCTGTTGTGGGCAAAGAAAATCATACTGATTTTTACTCTATAAAATCTGAGAATTAATTAAATGGACTATTTAGCGATGTCCAAAGGGCATAAAACTCCTTAGCAAGAATGATGGAATATTGCCATATATAATAAAATAATTGTTATATACATTCGTTTTATCCTTCAAACAACACTATGAGGTGAGTACTGTTATCCCCATTTTTTAAAATACTTTATTTATTTATTTTTAGAGAGAGGAGAAGGGAGGGAGAAAGAGCAATGTATGGTTGCCTCTCACATGGCCCTCACTGGGGACCTGGCCCGCAACCCAGGCATGTGCCCCGACTGGGAATCAAACCAGGACCTTTTGGTTCCCAGCCCACGCTCAATCCACTGAGCTACACCAGCCGGGTTATTATCCCGTTTTAAAGGCTGAGAAACTAACCTCTGTCACAGGCTCAAGCAGAAAACCATGCTGGCCTCTCACTCCCAGGCTGGCTCCTGAGCCCGTGGTCTGGTGTTCCAGGACCCTCACATCGTACCCTCAACTGCCTTTTCAGTTTTACCTCACATGACTCATCTGTGGGCACAACTCAGATGTGGCAGGTCTCACTGTCCCTGAGCTTATCAGGCACATTCCTTCTCTGAGACTCTAAGTCCATTGGGTATGTTGGGAATGTGATCTGCCCGTTTTTCCAAAATATTCTATCCACCCTTGGATCAGGTCCCAACTTCCACCCAGGCATCCTCATGGCCATCCCAGTTCGTTGAGATTTTGCTCTTGGTCTGAATTATTGAAGAGCTGTTCCTCAGTTGGTCAAGCCTGTACAGTCCTGAAATTATTTGTTCTGTCCCTCAAGTCACCTTGTTCTGTCCCTCAAGTCTGTGCTGTTTCTTAATGACTCATCTCTCTGTCTTCTTCCCTAAATAAATTATAAGCTACAGAAGGGAAGAGGCTCTGCATGAACATAATGGTCCCTTAGTCAGGATAAGGGGCAGGGAGCTTTATTTTATACTTGCTGATTCTTAAAGGAAACACCAAAGAGGTAAATGTTGGTCTTCACGAGCAACTGGGATGCTTTCTCTTTGTGGCTCTTGGATTAGGCACGGTCTAAAATTTAATATCGAATGTAAGCAGACAGCTCTCTCACTTATGCAATACTGGTCTTACACAAATTCATTTTCCTCAAATTATTCCATAAAACACATAATAAGATTTTGGAGTTGGAGAAAGTTTGTGTTCTTACAGGAACAAAGAGTCAACTGTTGCGGGCAGTGGCTGCTGTGAGCAGGTCTGCCCTTTCTTTCTGGCATTACTTCGTGACCATAGGACTCATGATGCATCAGCTTATCGTATATTAGTGTTGTTTGTGTCATTTTCCCATTAATTGCCATGAGTTCCCATTAAGTGCCTTTCCCATTAATTGCAGACCACTGATTTCGGAGAGACTAGAAGTCTGACTGCAGATGTAAGGGTGAAGTCCAGTGGTGCCAGCCCTGACTTTGTGTCTAGCTGTGGACGGTGCAATAGATTGAGCTCATGCTAATTTTTATAATGCAAAAGTGGGTTCTGAGGGGCAACGGAAAGGAATAGCATTTATGCTGCAGTATCCTTGACTTTCACTAAATATGAGTTTTGCAAGAACTTTCCTACCTGAACAGTTGAGTGTCTCAGGGAGCATTTGTCATTCGTGTATCTGGGTAAGATGAACTGAAGGTGAAATGTTTCTGGAAATGTGCAAGCGTTTCGTGTCTCTACCCTTTGTGCGGACTCTCAGCTCACACCTGTGGTACTTTGGGCCTCCAGGCCTGTCCTCAGCTTTCTTTGCTGTCCAGAGAAAGCTGTCTGTCCTGATGACAAAGGGGAGGAGGCCTTCTGGGGACAGAGAATAATGATTGCTTTTCTTTTATGTTCATCACAAAGATCGATAATCCACATATAATTTCCACAGTGGGCCATAAGTATAAGTAATTACAGAATAATTAAATGTGCTAACGGTGGCCAGGACTGTTAAAAGAGCAATTATGTCACTAACCCCTCTGGGCTGCCTTCACTCTGAGTTGGAATGAAATAATTTGAAATATAAAATCAGATTTCAGAATGAACATTTCAGAGTCCTCTTCTATTACACACTGTTTACCTATAATAGAACTTCTTTCTTCTTTCTCAGAATTTAATGAACAGATACTAGACTTAAGACCTTAAACAAGGTCAGGGACAAAGGGAATTCAACACTGTGCCAAGGTAAGGCTGTCCCTGCCTGCCTTCTACACGTCTCTCCTAGATTCCTGCCAGTCTTTCAACATCTAGTTCAAATGTCACTTTCTCTTGACTTCTATGATCTTATGTGTATGAATATCCCCTAAACATAGTACTTTCTACTTCTGTAGTAGAATTCAGAGTTCAAATTTATAGGGGAAGAAACTAAAACCCAAATGACTTGAGACTTTTAAACACAAATGCTTATAGGAGCCAAACAAGATTTGAGGATCACTTTGGCACTGCACATATTTTAGCTTATGCTGACTGATACACACCTGAACAGATTGTTCTATATTTGTATTTGCTTTGCTCCTATAGGCATTTGAATTTAAAAGTCTTATGTTAAGGCACTTGAGTTTAGTTTCTTCTATACATTTGCATTACTGTGTACTCCTACCTACAAAATTATGAGGATAAAAATGAGGTAAGATATATAAAAAATGCATTGTAAATTATAAAGTAATATAGAAAGGTTTTTATTTTCAATAAGTCATAAAATAAGGCAGATTTTACTGAATTGTACTATAGAAGTAGAAGGTACTATGTATCAATCCAGGTTTGTTTCTCAACGAGGTTTCATGTTCATTGTAGGTTGGCTGTGGCCCTTCTCCATGTATCTGAACTTTGGGACCCAGGCTGACACAGGGACGTTGCTAGGAGGGAAGCACCATGGGATGGTGCACATCTCTTCTGCTCACAAATCAAAACATGCCGTTTTCCTTCAGTTTCTCTAGTGGGTCTGCACGAACCAGACATTCATCCTGCCTTAGGGGTTGGCAAACTAAAAGGTTGACAAAAATCAAGAGAAGAATAATATTTCGTGACCTATGAAAATTACATGAAATTCAAATTGTAGGGTTTCTACCAATTACATCTTACTTGGACAAAGTTACTCTATTTGTGTATTGTCTGTGGCTCGTTTGTGCTACAGTAGCAGAGATGCGTTACAAGAGTCTGCGCAACTGAAAATATTTACTCTCTGGCTCTTTACAGAGAGTTTGCTGGACCCTGTCTTCTGTCACTAGTCAGAAAACAACTCGATCCGGTAGGCGCTCAGTCTAGGTTAGTGTTATCTGTTTTTTCGGTTTTTGTGTTTGCATAGAATGGACAATGTGTTCGGAATTCAGGGCAGCTATGTACTGCTGTGCATACCAGGGGCTGTTGTTCAAACAGCCTCTAGTGTGACTGGAGCACCTGAGCACGTGTGACGGGGCCCCAGGGCGACTAGTGTCTATGTGCAGAAGGTGTCTTGACTCTTACTTAGAGCACTTTCAAAATGGCACTGAGTTCTAGCTAATGCAAAAATACCCTAAATTATATGAAAAAGCAAATGATAGCCTGTAGGAAATATTGGCAACAAATATGGTAGACCAAAGATGGATATTTTAATGTATAAAAAATTCTTGCAAATTAATAAGAGAAAGATAAATACTAGAATTTTAAAAATGGTTGAAGTTAAAACTATTTAAGTAAATGTCCAAAAATATATGATAAAATGTTAATCTCACCAATAAACAAAGAAATACTAATTAAAACAGGGAACTCCAAATTTTAGCTACTAAATTGGCAAAATAACAGACAAGCCCACCATTGGCAAAGGTGCAAGGAATAGGGCACATTCTATAAATGTGCCCAATTTTGATGGGTGACTTGTTAAGATTAACTGAAAGCTTAAAAACACTTATACTCAGACTTTGCCTTAAGAAATTTATCTTTTTTTTTTTTAAGATTTTATTTATTTATTTTCAGAGAGAGGAGAAGGGAGGGAGAAAGAGCAATGTATGGTTGCCTCTCACATGGCCCTCACCGAGGACCTGGCCCGCAACCCAGGCATGTGCCCCGACTGGGAATCAAACCAGGACCCTCTGGTTCCCAGCCCGCGCTCAATCCACTGAGCTACACCAGCCGGGCCTTAAGAAATTTATCTTAAAGAACTAATAAGTAGAGATACATGAAGAGGTTTATGTATAAAAACTTTTACTACTAATGTTACTTTTAATAAAAACAACTATCCAACAGTAAATGCTAGATAATCCTTGAAATTATGCTGTAGAGGGAAAATTAATGTCATGGGACACAGTTTATGGTATATCATTAAGTGAAATAAACAGGATACAAACAGCATATACAATACACTCCAATTTTCTAAAAAAAAAAAAACAACAGAGGAGAAACGTAAATGCACAGAAAAGCGCTGGCATTTGTTTACTAAACTGTCCATAGTGGTTATCTCTGAGTTCCTGGATAATGATTGATTTACATGATTACCTTTGTGCTTTTCTGTACTTTCCTGTTTCTACTTTATAAACACTTAATTACTTTAGTAATCAGAAAAAAATTCAACATATTTGCCTTGAGAAAACTGACTTACAGGATGCTGTGAGTATATGGGGACCATGTAATCTTCAGCATTACTTCCTTAGCTTGAAGAAAATTATTGTCGGGTAAATCATGGGCTTTGTTTCCTTTGACACACTAGAAAATCTGTGATTCCTGATGTTCACAGAGGAACATCCTGCTTTGGTCCCTCTTACCTGGGCATTAAAGAGAAAATATTTTGCTTGGGTGCTCTGAGGTATTCAGAGAATTGTCTCAGCTCAGCAGGCCACTTTATTACAGTAGCTGTGGCTTAATCAGAGGCCAGAGAGCTTTCTGAGATGGAATGATCCAGCTTTGAATGGAAGTGGTCTTCTAAATTGGGGTGGGCCCCTGCAGCATGTGGTCTTCATCGGGGGTCTGCACACTCCCCCACCCCCGGGATGCAAGGGCAGCTCTCCACTCCAGCTGGTCTGCACGTCAGGCAGGAGCAGCCTATGGCTGGCCTCCCTTTGGAAAGGTTGCCGATTGCTACTCAAGAAAATTGCTTTTGTTCTCCAGTTTTTGTTACTACTAGTCTGGCCTGGGTTGTCTGTGGTAAATGAAGTTCTAAGCCAAGTTTGGAAAAAGTTGGATGCTTTCCTTAGGTCTGAGGCTAGAAATCTAGAAAGTTCCAGGCAAAAGCCTGTTTATTTCTTTTGGAAGTCAATTTTCACTAGACCTCTCAGACAGTGCCATCACAGTGTACCTGACAGCTCTGGCGTCACGATGCTTCCTGTCCTTTCCCAGGATTCCCACCGCCGTGGATTAGATGTTCGTAGGCAGACACAGCAGACAGAAGAGGCGGAATGGCTCTGGTCAGCCTTCAGGGGCCGAGGGAGGGTTTGTCTGGCCAGCACAGAAGAGGTTCAAGGAGCAGGGAACTAGCCTGGTACAGCCCAGCCGTGCCATCCCAACAGGTGGAATTATGGGGTAAAAGTGTTCTGAATTTCTGGTGAGCAGCCAGTCAGTAGGTGGCAGGGCACCAGCCACCAGGTTTAGAGATGCTGGATGCTTAGCCCAAAAGCATGGTAAGGGTCTTGCACTGGCCAGGGAGAACCGTGGAAAAGTATGGGCTTTGGAGCCAGGCAGTCCTAGGTTTGATCCTGGCTTCATCACCGCCTCTTTGTGCGCTGTGGGTGGAGGCCTCCCTGTCTTACCTGCGAGTAGGGCTAATACCCCTAGCTCTGCGAAGTGTTGGGAGAATTAAGTGAGAGAAGTTAGAACAGAGCAGGCACACTAAAGGACCTTCTTAAAGCTCTTGTGCCCCAGCTCAGAATTAGAACTGGGAGTTGGGCTGGGCTTACAAACAGGGAATCGGTGGTCCCGGCTAGGGACCCACTGTGTTGAGGCTGAAAGCCAGGCTGGGATTACACTGTTGATGGGAATTTTAGGAAAATATTCCCACGGTGTTTTCCTACTCTCTTTTCTAATGGCTTCTCTTTGCAAACTCAAGGACTTTGATCTGATTTTATCAAAATCTGAGGGGATTAGAAAAGAATGAGAGTGGTTGAAAACAACTGAACTTGGACTTGAGAGAATTCCAGGATGCAGCAGAAATTCTTGCAAAGATTTAAACTTATAAATGTTTGTTGAGAGAGACAATAAAAATATAAAGGTTATTGTTCATCTGACACATTGCTTTCCAATTTTAAAGAAAATGAGTGTGAACTATTCTTTAGGTTTTAGTCCCTTTGTAGATCATCTAAAAAGATTTATTAAGGGGAATATTTATTTTTATTAGTTTGTAAAATGACTAACGCTGTAACCCTTTCAGCACTATGTTAAAAAATTCCAGGTTTTCTACAGCCCACAGGTTTTCTGTGGGTTTTCGGGACATAATGCCACTATGACATTCAATGAAAACAAAATAATGAAGCCAACTCCTTGAAGCCCACGAGAACTGTCCCACGTTGACCTCTGCTCTCTGATTCTTAGCCCAGGGCGTCCCTCCTCTTAGTGGGTCCGTAGTAAAGGTTTTTGAGCTGAACTGAATAATAAACAACATTTTATTTTATTTTATTACAGCTCTATTGAGGTATAATTGATATACAAAAACTGCACATATTTAAGGTGTACAATTTGATAAGTTTGAATATATGCATGCACCTGTGATGGCCGCATTATAATCAAGGTGATAAACATATCCATCACCTTCAAAAGTTTCCTGATGGTTGGTGTGGCTCAGTGGACTGAGTGCCAACCTGCAAACCAAAGGGTCACCAGTTTGATTCCCAGTCAGGACACGTGCCTGGGTTGTGGGCCAGGCCCCCAGTAGGGGGTGCTCAAGAGGTAACCACACATTAATGTTTCTCTCCCTCTCTTTCTCCCTCCTTTTCCCTCTCTCTAAAAATAAATAAATGCAATCTAAAAAAAAGTTTCCTGATAAATAACATTTTCAGTTGAATGTGCTCTACTCTAAGAAAATCCAAAGATCTTTGAAATTTATCAAACAGATACCTAAGGTAGTGGCGGTGGTGGTTTGGATTTGAGGGAAGTTAAAAATTCATGTTGGGGAAATTCATCTTTGCATCCCTTTTTGGGGACATGATAATTTTATGAACCAAAGAACATAGATCCTTCTTTTTCTATTAAAGCCGCTTACTAATAACTTTTTAAAAAAGCTTGGTTTTCCTTGAGTTGTCAAAGAATGTGTGGTTTTCTGACCTTGATGAAGAGAGGAACTTTTCCCCAGTTTTGCCACGGACCTGAAACCTAAATTCCTAAGACCCAAATTCTAAGCCCTTCTGCAGCTCACCCACTGAAGACCCACCATGTGGTTTTTGTGCCCTTGGACACATGGCAGAGCAACAGTCATGGGGACTGAAATTTCCTGGACAGGGACATCGGTGTGTATTAGTCCATGGCCATCCAGGACCAGTCACACTTGGTGTGGGAGTTCTTTTCTGCAGGGAAATGAATGTCTCTGTGGGTGCCTGAGCTGTAGGGAGAGTTTGTATTCTCAGAGCACCAGAGGCCGGAGGCTGGGTAAAGACGTGATATACTCAGAGAAGACCATTCCTAAAATATGGAAAATAAAGTGAGTTATTTACCTTGTTTGCCTTGCCCTGCATGCACTTATTACCAGTGCTGAGAGCTACACCACTGACATATTTGAAGCATCTTTTGTGGATCATAAAGATCAACCATAGTTCACCAACAGGAGCTTTTCACGATCAATGTTGGTGGCCATTCACGGACACCATTTTAGGCACAAAGGCAAAGTAGGCTAGATTTGAACATCTCTCAGTTAAGCAGTTTGCCATTGAGATAGAATAAGGTTCTTTATGCACAGACTGAAATTTTAAAATGTCATCTGTACTTCTAAGGTTCTTTTGAATTATCCACTAAATACTGATCCCGTAGCAGGTGATGGACAGTCTGGCACTCCCATGGGTGTCCTACTGCATTTCTTCCATCCCTGCAGTGTGGACCCTGAGGTCCAGCTTTGCTGAATTATTCACTGTTCCCTTTTTACTGCCTGTGGCTATTTGCCTCTGTGCATTTGTTCGAGCTGTTCCTTCACCTGAAATCCCCCTGCCCTCCACAAGCCAAATCCTATTTTTTTCTTTATGACCTTGCTATACGCAGTGTATATTTGGGTCCTCCCCAAATTCATGTGTTGAAACCTGATGCCCAACACGATGCTACAAAAAGGGGGGCCTTTGGGAGGTTGATAGGGTCATAAGCGGGGAGACCTCAGGAATGGGAAAAGTGCCCATAAAAAAGGGACCTGACAGAACTCCCTAGTGAGGTTGCAGTGAGATTATGAGCCAGGAAGTGAGCTCTCACCAGACGCTGGCTCTGCCTGCACTTTACTCTTGCACTTTGCAGCCTCCACATCTTTGAGACACAGACATTTGTCTGCAAGCCAGTTCATGGTGTTTTTGTTACAGCAGCCCAAATGGATTAAGGGGGACCCCTCTGAAGTCTGATTCTCCACAAAGAATCTGTAGCATTTACTGGGTGCCCACCCACATTCCCTTAGCCTCCTCAGGGACCTCACGGGCAGGTCCTGTTAACTCTGGCCCTTCTTGCCACCCACTCTGGAGAGTATTTTCTGGCCTTGGGCTGGGGTTTGGACTGCTGGGCGTTGGAAAGTAGTGACCGTTCATCCTGAGAGGTGGGAGTCGTGGGACGAACACACCAGCTTCCTCACTCCTCGTTTTGGTGATTCTGAGGGATGTTCGGCCTCTCCCAGAGAGTCCCCAGGAGGGTGAGCCCCAGATGTTTGGGGTGGTAACTGATCGTTAAGGCATCCTGTGCTGGTTTTCCTCGTTCTGCTGCCTTGACTTCCACTCCTTGTGCTCATCGAGACTTTCTCCCTCCCAAATAACCTACTTGTACTCAAATTCTTGTCTCAGGACCTGCTTTTGGGGAAACGCAAACGCCAGACAACGTCCCCTGTATTCCAAGTGTCAACAATGTCTTTCCACTCTCGAGACACGTGCGGTGCTGTCTGTACTTTTCTCATAGTTCACCTCATCTTGGAGAAAGCAGTAGCGGTGACATCTCCTCTATTAAAGAACAGCCTTTTGGAGGCAGGGCACCTCAGTACTGTGTCCGACACAGTACTTTTCACACAGTAAATATTCAGTGTCTATCCGCTGAATAAATGAGTAAGTGAATGATGCATAAGTGAACAAACGAACAGCAAAGTGCCTTTTCACCTTGTTGTTTACCAGGGCGGGCTCAGGCAGCACACGTCCCAGAGGCTCTGCGTCCCCAATCTTTGCACATGGGAGGTGCCCAAAAGATGTTAGTGGTATGAAAGTGAAATGTATTTGATTGCAAAAAAACACAATCTGCAGGAGGGGACAGAGTCTTTTCATCAGGCCTAGGTCCAGTTCATGGTAACTTGATCCAATGATATTTGAGAAGCCTGCATGTTCTGCTGACTTTTGAGGCTATTGGCAACCAAACCAAGTGTGCTGGGGTTTCATGGAACCAGCCAAAACAGTGTGTCAGTCTGGACTCTGTCCCGGTCTCAGTGAATGAGCCTCAGGATTGGCTGGCGGCAAGCGGGAGGCTTGCCTCCCTGACCATAGAAACCAACTCAAGTTGTAGCCTACAAAATTCAGTCTACTCTGAACCATTGAGAAGAAACCTTAAAACCCCTTAGATATCTCCCTAGGGCCTATCTCAGCCTGAAGAAACCCCTGGGGGCCTGTGGCTTGGCTGGATTCCATAGGGGATGAATGGGAAGAGGGAGCCCAGGAAACTCTTTGGGATGTGGAAGTGTGGAGGAGATAGTGATTCAGACTCTCAGGCGCTTGAAGTATTTTTGTGCTGGTGGACTATATTGATACCTGAGGGTCTAGGGTGGTGAAGGGGTGACGCCCACTTCCTTGTATCAAGGGAAATGCTTAGTGTGATAGGAAAAGACTTAGAAAAAATGAGGTGTGCAGGCAAGGACACTAACATGCATTAAGTGACTGTCCAATGCCACCTCTTGCAAGGAGTGGGCTTGGGAGTTGAAATCACTGAGGGACAGGAGAAAGAGACACACCAGCTCTGCTGCTGTAAATCCTGGCCTGCGTGCAAGTTGTGTGTACACGCTCAGCCCCAGCTGCCTCCCGCCTTACTGGGGACAGTAAGGACAGTCTAGGACAATTAGAAGATTGTGAGAGTTGTTCTTTCTTTCCGTACTCTCCTCTCCCTTCTTTCCCATTTCTTATTTATTTCCATCACACCTTGAGAGGAACAGTAATAAACTGGCAAGTATTCTGGAAGGATTGAATATTTAGTCCTTATCATTAATAAACTGTTGACTGGTCTGCTTTTTGAGTGTAGAGGTGCATGCAGGAGCATGTAGGTTACAGTCAATGTCAAGGGTAGCTTATTCGAAATCTTCTCATGGCTCATGTAGGCCCTAGGCTTTGGGCGCCGCCCCGCCCCTGTCCTCTTGCCTGGGCTGTGGCTAGTTCTGACCCAGGACCCCAGGCTTCTGCCTGAGAGTCCCCAGAGGCCTAAAAGATGGAGACAGCCTTGTGCACGCCTGCCTCCTGAGAGGGAGCCGAGAGCAATACTTAGTTTGAAAGGAGACAAAATCCACTAGGAGCATCTCATCCAACTCAGAAAAGACATTAACAGCTCCATAATTTTTAGTGTTAAAAAGCTAATAATTTAAACATGCACCTGATAACAGAGAAACAGGAAGGTTGCAGAATAAACTTTTAAACACTTTTATTTTTGTTAGGAGGCAGGAACAATGAAAGGAAAGCAAAAATTTATAAGACAAATATGCTTTTTAAGGCGAGAAAATAAGTTTTAGAAATTTCTTGTTATAGAGCAGTAAGAACACTCTTCTGTCACGACTTTGCTTATAATGTTGGCAGTTATACTCTCATTACTTTATTAATGTATTTATCTAGTATTCTTTTTAAGATTCATGCTTCAATAGAGAAACAGAGGGCCTTGTGCATTTCTGTTGATCTCTGTCAATAAAACTGGGGGAAAATACATTTTCATATAATAATATATATTGTTAGAACACTATCTTGGCATATACATCTATTAATCAAATGTTATAGGTTAGATTTGTGTATTTTACTGCCATAAAGTACCAATGAAAAGAACTACATTGACATTCCAAATATTTTTTCTTACTTTTTGAAAGTGGAATTACCTTAAAATGCTTATGTATAAATAATGAGGTATCCAGGCAAAAATGTTATTCCGTCTCCTTCAGCCTCAGAACTGCATGTGAACTTAGTTATTGCTTAAAGTGACCCACCAGCTTGAATGGGGATGTGCGTACCTGCGGTTGCCGGAGGGGCTGCAGTTGGTCTAGAGGGGAGCGCATGAGGGGCTGCGGGTGGGCACAGGCAGAGGCAGGGGCCACCTTCCTCTTGGAAGGTCATCAGAGAGTCCAGCTAAGATGAGGGAACCTCACGTCTCCATCTGTGCCTCGAGACCAGTGTAGTCTCTCACAGGAAGAGGCATGGGAGGTCACTGAGCGCCTGTGGGTAGCAGTAGAGGAAAAAATGAAAGAAAGTTCAGATAGCTTGGCACAACCTAGTTTCTATCAGTCATGGATTCACCTAGCATATATCAAAAAGGTCCTAAACTCTCATGAGCTCAGGATGTAGGGCCTTGAGATAGGGAATTACCTGGCATTATCCAGGGGCGTCCAGTCTAGTCATGTGGGTTTCCTAAGAGTGGAGAACCTTTCCAGGCTGTGATCGGAGAGGGATGTGACTATAGGAAAATGGTCAGAGAGGTACAACGTTGCTGGTTTGGAGGATGGAGGAAGGGGCACATAGCTAATAAATGCAAGAAATGGATTCTCTCCCTGAGCTTCTCAAAAAGAATGAAGGCTGGTGGACATCTTGATTTTAACCCAGACTTGTGCCAGGCTTCTGACCTACAGATCAGAACTGTAAGATAATAAATTTCTGTTGTGTTAAGCTATCCACTTTACAGAAGCTTATTAAAGTTGCAACGGGAAACTAATGCAGTCATAGAGAACTGGACTAAATGACTAGAGATCTTTTAGAGTGCTTATAGTTCTGGGATTCCTTAACTAAAACTATTTTAGTAAATATCTCCTCCTACATGAATAATTTCCGTATTAGCCTCACATGTTTCTAGATTGTGACAGCATAAAATATCTACATCCTGTTAGACAGACTTAATGAGTTGGCTTATGTTGATTTTTATAAACCTTTTCGCATTGGTCAAAGAGTCTTTTTTTTCTTTTTAAAAAAATTCTGTTCACTCAAAACCATGGAATTCAAACACACTTCCTTTGAAATTGAGTTCACATGTGTATCCTGTGCCCATTGTCAGGGTTCTGTGCTCTAGGACCTTAGGAAATTAACTTTTGTATGTTACCTTTTAGCTGCCAAGACGGGTCACTGACGCCTGAAGAGACAAGATTTAATTAAAGCGCAAATGAAAATGTATCAGTGTGCTACCAAGAGCAAACCAGTCCTGGCTGAAGAGAGCTCAGGACAGCACAGATTCTGACAGTCAATTAGCAATAGGAACGGACTCCGGGGCCCAGAGCGGGGGCCACACTGACCCAGGTCTCACTGGACTGCTCTGTGAGGGGATTCTTTTTAAAAGTGGGCATTAGGCAAAAACACCCTGATCATTGTTTTTAAGGATTAAAATGCATATTTATACTCAGAAGACTAAAGGATTTTGAAAAGGTCATTGAATTGGTCTTATTCCTTCCTAGAGTGTTTTGCAGCTCACAGAGGAAGAGAACGTGCAGAGAGCGACAAGAAACAAATTAAATTTCCACTTTCAACAGGCGAGAGGGTCACAGGCACTGAATCGCAAATTTTTTCACATTGCTGTTCCCTAGATTCCTTTTACCTCAAAGCTTTCTGGAATCCATAGACAAGAAGATAAATCTAGGGCATACCATTCTATTCTTTCTATGCCACTGAATTAAATTCAATTCATATTTCTTGAGCACCTATTATCAGTCAGGCATAAGATACAATTTTTACTCTCAAAGGACTCACTGTTGAGCAGGAAAAATATGCAAACAAATTTCAGTTGAGGGATTAATGCTACAATAGGGGTTAATATAAAGTGTAGAGGAAGCCGAAGAGGAAGGCATTAATCAAGGGGGCAGAGTGGAAGCCTTCCTGGAGGAGGTGGTATCCTAACTGGAACTTTAATTATGATTAATATTTTATCAAGGAGCAAGGGGACAGTGTTCTGTGGGCTGTGGAAGCAGCTCTGTGGGTGCTTCCTCACCCACCCCCAAAAGGCTGCCTGGAGGAGCCCTTACGAGCAGATTGGGGGCTAGAGGGTCATCAGTGACCATGGACTATGTTTCCAGAAGAACCTTCTTCTGAGTTTTGCCACCAATTTCTTGTGTGACCTTTAAAAAATTGCTTAACTTTTTAATGCCTCAGATTCCTTTTCTGTGGAGATACACATTTGATTCTACAATAGAGATACAAATAGTGACTACCTTATAAAGCTGTTGTGAGGGTTAAATGACTTCATGCTTTGCATATTGCTTGGCATCTGGTAGCAAACTGCACCATTGATTTTTGTCCCCTCTTAAGTTTTATCCTCCCAAACATGAGTGCAGCCCTTCCCGTTGCTACAAGTCTGCTTAGGTCACTAGAGTGCCACGGATATTAACTTCATTCTCTCTCTTTAGCCAAAGACGCTGGAGTCAGAACTGATCAGCCACAAGCAGTGGGGCAACCAGGTGGCATTAGTGGCTGAAACAGAGGAGGTGACGAGCAAGTCTGGCTTCAGTGGCTATGACCTGTGTAGTCACACAAGGCCTCACACTCAGAAGAGCCCTGCATTTGGTTTCTGTTGTCACTGTCCTGAAATTCTTAATTTTTGAACAAGGGACCCTGCATTTTCATTTTGCAAGTTATGTAGCTGCTCTTGGTGACAAGGCTGTCTTGGGGGTGGCCCATCCCTTCTACGCCGTGCTTTCTTGTTGTTTAGGGACTATGGGGTCACACCCCTTCTTGAGGTCCTTCCTGGGGGAAGGGCTGTGGCATTTCTTCCTATGGGTCTCTCAAGGTCCCTGGCACAGTACCGAAGCTGAGCAAAACCCCGTCATCCACCAGCTCAGCTGGCCCTATTCTGTGGAGAAACAAAGGTGAATTTGATGCAGTGTTTTTTTTTTTTTTTTTTTTTTTACCTCAGGGATGCTCACATTCTAGAAAGTAGAGACACTACATACACACAAGCAGCTGCAGATTGATACAGCCAGGGCTAGAGGCAGAGATACAGATGTTCTGGGATGTCCAGGGGTTACATTTATGGCACATTTGTGACCTTTGTGTGTGGCCTTTTTCTCTGTCTTTTTGGCTGAAAGAGTCCATTTTTCTTATGATTTATTTCCCAAAGAAAGGAAATTTTGATAGCGTGAGTCTTGAAAAACTGAAAAAGGCACAATGCGTGGACTTGTTCTGGTGAGGCCTTCTGCTGAGAACTCACCGCAGGCTGGAAGCCCCGCCTCACCAGACGGTGTGAACGGCGTGCTGGTGACTCTACAGTCTGGCAGGCAGCTGCAGCCAATGGGGCCTTTGGCACGAGGTCCTTTAACATGCTTTCTAATACCGCTTTCCTGAGTAATCTTAGCCTTTCCATAATAAGTGTATTTCCCTTGTCACTTGGAAATGTATTGAGTGCTACCTTTGCTAGGGGTAAAAGGGTCCTAAAAAGAAATGTTCATTCAGTGCTCTCAATTATAACACATTTTTATTGGTCACCCAAAGAGATAATTTGTGGGAGATTTAATTTTTTTTCTCCCCTTCTAACAACAGAATTATAAACAAAGTTCTAGCCTGGGAGGTGGGCCCCAGCAGAAAAGTGTTCTCTCTTCAGGACTCATATCCTACTGACCTTTGTCTCTGCCGTGCCTAGTTTAGTGCCTGACTCCTGTTAAGGGCTCAAACAACAACTGCTGAAATGGAATAGAATAATAATGGAGTTCGATTGAATGCCTTTGGGAACATGAGTATCAAAAAGCAATTTTGAGAGGCATAATGGAGCTTCTATTAGAGTAAGTTGCTGAAAAGTAGCACACTATGCTAAGCTCCTGGCCATTTTAGGGCCCTGGGGTGTATCTACCTCTGAATGTCAAGGTTATACCTCCTTGATGCCAAGCAATTGGATGAACCGATTTCAGCTTTTCCTGAATTGGCCAGTTGTGTGCGGTTCTGGTGAAGAGCCTCGTAGAGTACTTCAGTTTCTCTTCAGTCCCACAAACTGAGGCCTGAGCTCCTGTCCAGAATATTTCCCAGCTGACTTGATTCAATGTGTTGCATTATTCCATTTAACCTAATACCCTTCCAGGCAGAGACAACAGATCTGGCCTCACTTACAGCCAAGGCATGAATATGCACATCTCCAACGGAGCACAGTGCTCTTTCAGAGCCAAATTCCACCTTCAGAGGTTGACATCGCTCCTTTGGAAGTTGCCGGGAGCTGGGAGCCATCCCCACAGACATCAGTTCTGTCTTTGGATTCCAGTCATGTTCTGCAGCAGCCGAGAAAAGCAGTTAAGGTGAGCAGGGGCTCTTGAGAGCTGAACTTCTGCTCCTTATTTCCTATGAGAAGATCTGGCACTTTTGATAAAATAATACCTAGCATTTGTTTTATTGAATGGAAAGAGAGAAAGAAAAAAACAAGTAAAACAGAATACATTTAAAATAGAAAATCTTTGTAGTTAGAGTTCTGAGATCAGACTTCTGCCCTGGCTGTCTTTTTCTTCATTTGTTTATTGAGTAGCAACTTGTTGAACAGATGACCAGCATCACCATTATTAGTGCATATCAGTCACAGAGCACTAGATATACATGCACAAAGTTACTTACAGTCATATTTTATGATTTATTAAAGAGAAAATAAGTCTTTGGGGAGAATTGATGTTTCCTCTGGGGAGTATTTGTCTTCTGATCTCCGGTTCACTTAACTCAGGCAGCAAAAACAAATGGCTCATTTTCACTCCTCAATTTGAGCACATTTGTACACAAGCTCCAAATTTTAGAGTTTAACACTTTAGTGGAAGATAAAAGATAGATACAGTTTTTTGAAAAATTTTTAGCCTTTCATAAAAACATCCCTTTTGTAGTACTTGTAATTTGGGTAGTTACTGAGAATTCAAATTAGAAAAAGAGAAATTAGGTTAGAAGGAAGAAGAGACTGACTTGGATTTAAAGCAAATGTCACCTCCATTGCCACTATCTGAGCACTGGCCCTCACTGTTTGGTGTAGACAATTAGAATGACTTGTTCTGTCTCTCCCTTCCACAGTAACAGTCGGTCCCTGTGATCATGTCGCCTCTTGGTTGAACTTGTACATTGCAACCTATTGCTTTCCATAACAACCCAGTGTCTGACATACAGAAGACATAAAAAAAAACTTGAGATGAATTTGTTTGTTGAAATTCTCATTTACAGTACCCCTAGGCCATAGGGAAGGAGTCAGGAAGGAGACTTTTGATTGATTACTAATGAGGTGGAATTTTTTTCCCCCTAAGCTTATTGAATGTTGTGTGTATGTATATGAATTTCTTGTTTATGTCCCTTATCTATTTTTCTGATGTGGTCAACATACACCAATTAAACACTTCCTTGTAAAACTCGATGGGCCAGCTCTTAACTCTCTTGGTCGTGAATGAGTGCGCACGTGCACACACACAGGTGTGTTCCGTGACCTCTGCTTTGCACCATCACTTAGTAAATTGTGCTTAAGCTTCTTCAGTAAAGTCATTCTCATATTCTTTTCTATAACCCTTGCCTTTTCCCGTCCCATATCTAAAGCGCATGTTAGCAGTGCTGACACTGTGGAGCATTCAGTCTCACCAGTGTAGTCGCGAGCTTGGGGTTTAAATGAGTTCCTTTGTTGAGGAGGCCCATGCTTTGTGCTCTGGGGTGAGCACTGCTCCTTCTGTTGGGAACCTCGCTGGGTCCTCGCTGCCCATTTTCCCATCTGCCCTACATGAAACTGATAAGGAAGGACTAGAAAAGGAATTGATGGCCAATAAATGCGTTAAAGAGCACTTATTGCATTCTCTCATCATTGGGCAACTTGAGGAGACCCGGCCTGCCCTTCAGGAGGCTGGCCTGGTTGGGTGTTTGAGCAATAGAAATGCCACAGGCTTCAGTTATGAAATAATATGAGGCCATAAGTGATTACTGGTTTGAGGGAATAATTTGGATAATAAGAGCTATAGGAATCAAAGAAAGGATAGAGCTATGGAAAGGATAGAGCTAGGATAGAGCAAAGAGCCTGAAAGGATGGGGAAGTATTGCTAGAGAAAATGAGACTTGATTTGGGATTTCAAGAGTGATTGGTTTGGGTTATGAAGATGCTCTAGGCAAGAAGAGAGTGAGTCTGAAATGGGAATTCTGTTCAGAGAATGGGTGTGGGTGGGTAACATGGATTTGTTAGACAGGTCAGGTTATTTTGTGGCCGTGGGCCAGGGGAATCCTGGGCTCTGGGCTGAGGACCTGCTAGAGGCTTCCAAGCAGGGCTGGCAAGAGATGAGTTTCAGGAGGATGACTCTGCTGACACCATGGGGGAGGAAGCAAGAGCCTGGAGCGAGGGAGAACCTTTGTCTGTGCTCGGTGGTGCAGTCACGGTGTCAGAGTAGGGCTTCATCTCGGAGGGCGGTCAGGTAGGTAGGCTTGGTCAGATAAGAGTTTTGACAACCAAATGGACATATGTCCGAAGTTTAAAATGCGGGGTCTCTGACAGTGAAATGTAAAACAGGAGTCAGCTGTGTTTCTGGTCTTTGGTGAAACAGCAAAAGGGCTGGAGTATGGGACCTCTGAATGCTGGGCCGCTGGCTTTCAGCCCCTCCCTCCTTCTATGGACACCTAGGGACTGTTAGGCTGTTTTGGTGCCACCCTGCGCCATAGGAGTTTTCGTGAGGCCATCAAAGGGCCTGCTACTGTTGTGCCACTCCTGAACACACTAATTCATTCTGCTGTTCCCAGGCTTTGCTGGAATCTGAGGGTGTGTGCTGAAGGAATTAACAGCCTAGACACAGGGCATGGCCATCTCTGCCCAGGACATGGGGAACTCTGCATTTCTCTGCTGTTTTCCAGGGGCTCTGTCCAGGAAGGGCCTAGGTTCTCCTTGCTCTCAGTTTTGCACCCTATCATCCCACTTCATGCCCTTCCCCAACACACACACACACACACACACACACACACACACACACGGACACGTATATGCTCTTTAGTTCTCTACATCTCCTTCAACTCTTCCTTTACGTAGGCAAGGGGATCTTTATCTAACCTTGGGAGGGGGGCGGGCAGGAAATGTTGGAAAGGCTTCGCTCTTCTTCACATTGCATCTTTCCAATTATTTTGTCTCTGTCAGGGTTGAGCCATTGGAAGCCAAGAGGTGACACCTGTGTGTTTTCTACTTTATGCTGTGTCATCTCTTCCTGGAGGTAATTAATACCACATCAGGAAGAGTAGGAGGAATAAGAACTACTAGGAGAAAATCCTGGATAATGATTTAATATATAAAACAAATTTTGGGACACGAGTATATTCTGCTGTTTTACTTAAAACTGCGTTTTCACCATTTTCCTATCTCATTTAATATTGTTCTAATTTGTAATGACTGCATCATTTATTTAACTGCCATTTTACTGTTAGAATTCATTGTGTTTTAGTCTGCTTGGGCTGCTATAACAACATACCACTAAGTATGTGCCTTAGAAGTAGCAGAAATTTATTGCTCACGGTTCTGCTGAGATTAGGGTGCCAGCACGGTCGGGTGAAGGCCCTCTCCCAGGTTGCAGACTTCTCATTGTATCCTCACATGGTGGAAGGAGGCTAGGGAGCTCTCCGACCTCTTTTAAAAAAGCACTAATCCCTTTCATGAGGGCTCCACCCTCAGGACCTAATTACCTCCCAAAGGCCCCAACTATTAATAAATACTATCACCTTTGGGGATCAGGATTTCAACATATGAATTTTGTGAAGACACACTCAGACCATAGCACATTGTTTCCAAGATTTTTTTAAATTAAATTTTAAAATAGCTTGGTAGTAAAAAAAAAACATTGTTCGTAAGTCTTTGGCCACATTTCTCTTTATTTCCTTATTATGAATTCCTAAAGAGGAATTATTTAGTCAATGCACATGAACATTTGAAGGACTTCTGATAATTGAGTCCAAAGCCTCCTCCAGCCAAACTGTTCCAAACAGTCCAAAAAATGGCAACTATTTATTTATAAAGCCAGCAGCCTTATTATATTGAGAAGCATCAATTATAGAATCTTCTTCATCTTGAGATCCCATCTTTCTGTGTAGTTTTGAGGTTGAATGTTATTTGTAGTGAGGTTGGATAAACAAAAATTATTTTGGAAGGTTTCTGGGGAACTGGGACTGGTGTAGGGTTGCAAGGGAAAAGCGGAGAGGCCTTGATAGCCTTAGGAAGGGCCTGTCTGCACCCAGGAAGGCAGGCGGGAATGTGGCAGGCGGGAAAAGGAGAGCTCAGTCAGGATGGCCGGGTGAAGGGTCTTCCCGGGGGGAGGGGATGGAGGCAGGGCATCTGGGTACCACCTACTCTTTCAACTGCTCATGAACCTCAGTGTAGTCAACGCTCGCTTTTGTTTTTCAGCTACCATGTTAAAAACGAAAACCTCCCTATTTTTTTTTCTAAGTAAACTAGAAGACAGGAAAATTGTAAGGCTGACATATAGCATATTCTAAGTGGGACCTATTTGCTGGCTAAGCAGTAGATCAGCACAAATTATGAGCATTTAGACATGTGTTAACCTACTAATTGAAGGTAGGGGGACATTAGATGATGTGCTCTCCCTAGATACCCTTGATCTTCCCCTCCTGATTCCTGAAACACCAATTAACACTCTGAGTCAATACTAGAAAACATATGGTGAGGATAAACACTACCCCATAAAAATATCTCACCCTGGCTTGTCACAGGACATTAACCAACCCATACTGGCACCCCTAAGGGGTGGCAACAGCAAATTGTAATGGAAAAGTTACTATTTTCCTATTTCACTTTCTATTTGAGAAAAAGATCTTTTGAAAGTTTAAGAACAATAAAAGAAAGTGTGTGTGTGCGTGTGTGTGCTGGGTCTTATGTTCTGTCTAATTCTCATTCTCACATGTGATCTGACGGTTGTTGCTTTGGACTAAGGTCAGCCTAATTACAGTTTGTTAGAGGAGTGAGTACATGATACATTATGAGAAGTCATCCATGTAACTATTCAAATGATGTCGAAATTTTACCATTGATAAGTCGTCTTCACGGAGCTCCTATGTCATGGGAAGTCCCTTGGGATGGATTAGTTACTGTCCTAAAAGGAGTAATGAAGCCACCTCAAAGGCAGGGGCTCTGGTGGGTTCTGAGGGATGGACAGCAGTGCCGGCCCTTTGGCCGAGGGCTCTCTGTAGGCAATCCTCTCTAGCCTGAGGGCTTTCTCTGTTCCACTGAGACAGTTCCTCCCAGGACTTTGGGACTTGGCTTCCCCTGCTCTGCATGCCCACGGTAGTCAGAATGATGGCTCACAATGCTGTCCTTGCCCCAGTCCCTGGAACCTGTGAGTGTGTTAGGGAACATGGCAAAGGGAATTAAAATTACAGGTGGAATTAAGCTTGCTAATTATCTGACCCTGAGATGGGAAGATTATATTGGATTAATCAGGTGGGCTAAGCATAATCATAAAAGCCCTTATAAGTGGAAGAGGGAGGTGGAGGGAAGAGAACAAGAGAGAAGGTAGGGTGAGAAGGAATCACCTAGTGTGGGCTTTGAAGATGCAGAAATGGGACCTTGAGCCAAGGAATGCATGTGGCCTTTAGGATCTTGAAATGAAAAGAAATAGATTCTTCCTTAGAGTCACCAGAAGAAATTTGCCCTTGTTGACACCTTGGTTTTAACCTTGGTTTTAGCCTAGTGGGACCCATTTTATACTTAAGAAATTTAGAGCTTTAATAAACGTAAATGTATTCTTATGCCACTAAAGTTTGTGTTATTTTTTTTTTACAGCAGCAGTAGGAAACTAATACACACTGCCTACTTTGTTTGTCCCTGAGCCTGGGACCCCAATAGAGACATTGTCTGAACACCCACCATACTCGAGGTTGTGCTGATTCTCTTGGCTGGAATATGCTGGTTATTTAGTAGAAGATGAAAACTGCCCAGAATGAGATGCCTGAACACCTGGGAAAGTGCTGCAGAGTATTTCTAAATTGCACCAACTGGGCAGGGGAGGATATGGGAAAAATACAAGGATAATGCCTTGAGTCCCTAAACATTTCTCAACCCACAAATAGCACCTTTTTGTCCCTGTTTAAATCTTTAAGACCTGCCGTCCACTTGATCCTCTCCTTGTGTTCTTGTTCAGCCCGGACAGTTTCTCAAGGGGGCCGGGCTATTCAGCATATGAAGAATCACAAAAAGAGGTTTTTGTCTTTAAAAATAAAGAGGACTGTAAACATTTATCGATTCATTTATCGAAAGCAAATTAACTTGAGGTTTTCGTTATGTAAGCTGGCAGGAGAATGCCGTCCCCTCCCTAGGAAATGTAAACCTGTGGGAAGCCTGAGCGCAAGAACATGAGATCTGCCCTTGAAGTGCTCACCCCTAGTCCACGACTGAGGCTGGTTAAAACCCCAACTCTATGAAAAGGAAGATTGTGGACATTCCCTAAGGGAGGTATTAGCAGGGTGCAATATGGGTGTAGGGGGTCAAAGATAAAATGGTTCTGTCGGGGCAGTGAAACCCATCTTTAAAATGGGACAGGTCACCTGCTGCAAGGATGCATCCTGCTTCCGGTGCATTTAGTACAACATTCAGGGCCAGTTTGGTTTGAGAGACAAAATTCTCAGTGCTGCGCTGGGAACAGACCAGCATTTACTCTTGGGGTCAGGAGAGTTAAACACATTTTTAAAAATGGGTTTAGTTTTTTCATGTTTTGTAATAATGATGCAAGTGTGCAATAGTAGCATATTGTCCTCGAACAAAGGGAAGAAGCTATAAATATACACGGTCAGAGTATAACAATGTCCGGAGGATGTGGACCAGAGGAGGGCGACCCCAGAGTGCTTAAAATTGAGTTGCTTTGTTGTCTAAGCTCGAGTAATGAGCCAAGCAAGTATATGTGAGTCATTCTACTTCTGTTTCCAAAACAGACTTACTGACTTGATTTAAGAGGCATTAAAAAGGACGAAGTTGGCATTTGCAAATATATTTAACTTATTTGTCTTGCAGGCAGAGAACATGTTGGGACAACTTTCAACTGCATTATGTGTGGTCCAGGAGCTTTGATCTCTTTATGCTTCCTTTATATTGAAAAAAACAAAAAGCTTTGAAGTATCCTGCAATAATGAATACAGTAGATGCCTGTTGTAATGGGTTGCTATGAAATTGCTTTGACTCTACCAAGGGTCAACTCTTGTCTCCTGACGAAACCCTCATATGCTGTAAAAGCCTTTTGCCTCCCAGTAACCTAAGAGAAGAGTATTAGTCATACTTCCGATTTTCACTCAGGAAGGGGTATTTACCATTTAAGTTCCTCCTTCAAGTCACTGATTAGATAGTGTATCTGTACCAGAATGGCTGTCACAGGTCCAGTACAAGAGGAGGTGACATGACTGCTAGGCCTCTACCTCTAGGTGATTTTTTCTCAGTTATAAATAAACTTTTGAATGATGCTGGTGATTTTGGCATGGTGTTTTTTCTTATGACTATTCCATTGATCAAGGAAACTAAAGCAAAACCTAAAATTAACAATCTCTTGGATTTATATTATCCATGGATCATAGGTAGGTTTAGTCTGATTTTACCTGACAGTTTGAATCACATAAAAAGCAAATCTTGTGTTTGATCAACTGAATATTCCTTTCTGAGTTCTTTGTCTAGGCATTTCAAACAAGACCAAAGAATTGGGAGCTCTGTAGCCCCTGATGTCCCACCTTTCTGGGCCTTGGGACTCATAGTCAAGGGTTACTGAAGGCGGGTGGCATGTATCTATGATGGTCCCTAGCCGTTCTTCAGCGGATAGACCAAGGTGGAAATCATGCTTTTGCTTCCACTGAGTAGAGATAACTTCCCTTCTTCTCTTTCTTTTCTGCCCCCCACCCCATTCTGGTCCTTTCATATCCCCAGGCTTCCGGTCGTGTGGGCATTATCTCAGAAGTGGAGATGGGTAACCGGTGAACAGCACACTCCTGTCTCCATGGTTGTGATTTCTTTCTGTAATGAGATAGCTCTGTGTGGGATACAGGACTCTGCCTGGGATTTGCCAGACTTTCATCAAACCTTTTGTAAAACCCTAATTCAGTGGGACAGGTCATGAGCACCCAGTAAATTTTGCATCTTTTAGGTGGGGCTAATTCACAATATCTAGGTGCTGTTTTGAGAAGAAGGCGGGAAGCAAAGAGATCTAAGTAACAAGTATCTCTCCTGAGGTGGGGAGGAGGTGTTTTTACAACTTAGAAAGTGTGGCTGTAGACATAAATAATGAGTGCTGGAAGTCCAACAACGAGACACTGGTCTTTAATAAATTCTAAATAATCTCCTTTCACTGGATTGACTTTCACTTCAGAAGGATCAGTTCGTGGCTGAAATACATTCATAGTGCTCCTTTAATGAGAAAATTGGTGACCTGGGAGGAGGGAGGCCTGTTTAGAACACAGATAGCTATTATTACAACTCTAGATAACCCAGTCTAATAGAAGGCCATATGATTGAAAGGACAGATGATAAAATCTAAATATGAGTAGAGCCTGAGAATACACTCTTTCTTCTAGTGCTGACTGCCTAGTTGTGTCTGTTATCTAACCCCGTAATTAGGATGGCATTTAGAAAATATGAGGAAAGTTGGTATTCTTTTCATTACCCCCAAATCTTTGCATTGCTGCAAGAAACTTTTGGCTTCAGCTCTTCCCTGTTCATTAACCATGCCAAAATTTTTAATCTAACACCACTGTTAAAGAGTGGCAGGCTTCCAGGGAAATATATCAGCCAGGCTTATTAATTTCATGCCAAGTGCTGGAGGCGTGAATGTAGAGAACGCTGTTTGACTTTGGATAATAGGAATCAGGCAGCTTAAAGGCAAGGGATAAAGATCAGGAGCCCTGTGTCTCAGGAGGAGGAGCAGGTGCAGGCTTCAAGCAAGGCCTTCAGGCCCAAAGGGGCAGCCCATGCTTAAAACAATCTGCAGTGCTTTTTTTTTTTTTAATTTGGCGTGTGCCTCTCACAGCTTAACAGACCGCTGCTCCACAAAGAGGGGTAAACATAGAAAGGGAAATTAAAAAGGGATGTCTCAAGGTAGACAAAAACAAATTAGGGCAAACAAATTACACAGAGTCAACAAATAAACAAGGGAACATCTGTGAATTTATTTCTTGGATTTTCTGACTCTGAATGCAACCTAAGAAATGGTAGAGGGAGGTGAGCAGTTTAATCTAGAGCAAAGTCCTTTTTGGAAGGAAGAACAGGCTGAACACAAAAAGAGTGAGAAGCACTCGGAAGTCTAACTCTCAGCGGGGTGCTAGCGAAGGGGGCCAGAAACTCGGCAGGGAGGGCTGAGCCGCCTAAGGCGGCAGCCTGGGTGAGCTAGTTTCGCAATTGCTTTCCGTGCTGCTTTCTGTCTCCCTTGGAGGACAGTTGCTGCGGTGGTTTGTGTCTACCTTCACACAGGAAAAGGCTGTAGAAATAGAAAGAGGTGTCAGTCCGCTCACATCAGCAAAACAAAATAAAGCAAGTGACATTCCCAAAGCACACGTGTTCACTGTATCCATTTTCCACATCTAGTCCTAGTGGGCATGCTTAACTCTTTTGACCACTAGACCCTTGCCAGGTGTTGACTGGATATTGGGAAATGTTTGAGCTGCTCCTTCTGGCAGGGTGGTTGCTACCGACACAATTTCCCTTTTTCGCCAGGGCTGGTGAGACGGACTCAAGGCTGTGAAGGAAGTACAGCACAGTATCAACACAAGACCTATTGTGCACCAAGGCAGAAAAAGTGTTACTAAATGTAGAGACTTATCTGTATTTAAATAAAAGGTTGGGATTGGTTTAAACATCTGCCATGGATCCTCTCACTGTGGAGAGTGAACACTTATATGGAGTGAAGAAATGATAAATATTTGATTTATTCATCGCATGAACTCAAATGATATTCATATACTTTCCAAAACTTCTCCTTTGGATTTTTTAAGCTTCATGAAGTGTGAGGTTGTTTAGGGTTTAAACTCCTCTTTTTCTAATGTAGTCATTGTTCTAGATGCCCTATCTACCTTTCCTCTCTTTTGCTTTCATCTTGTAGGGGATAATAACCTTCAAGAAACATTCAAAAGGGTGGGAAGTTTTCTGGGGGAGGGTAAATACAAGGAGGAAATGAGTGTCCAATTCTCCCCCTATTCCTCACTGACATACTTTTGCTTTATTGCTTATTCCTAAATGGGGCACAATGGGTGAGTTGTGCGTTAGAAGAAGTGCACTGGGTGTGGTCACTTTGCAAACGTGAGAATGGGACCACTGTTAGAAAGGTTAGTCGTTAGGGTTCGGTCTGGGACGTAAACTGCAGGGCATAAGCAGAAAGTCAGTACTGATCAATAACTCATTAGATTGGTAGTGGGGACACGGTGGGCCTTAGCAGAGGTGGGCATGTGATGTGACTTTTGTTGAAATATTTGACTTATTTGTGCTTGCTGATTTGTAAAATGGACATAGCTATGTTTGTTTCTTCCTAGTCTTTCAAGAAAAGGTAAGAAGTCCAGCCGGTCTCTATTAGATACTATTAATTTTGGACAGAAATTGGCTATAAAAATACCAGCCTCCATTTATTATTAATCCTCAATTCATAGGCTGCCAGGAGCCGTGTGACGTCAGCCTATCTGCACCCAGCTTGTGTGCTGGTTACTTGGAATCTTAGAAAAGCATCATGAAAAATTATTCCAAATTCTTTTGTATTAATATAGTATTAATATGAGTTACCCAATTACTACCAAAGCCCCACTAAATCCTTATTATAGGATGTAAGAAATCAATATCATCAAATATTTATTGGTTGTCTATTGGGTGCTTTGGGTTTCATTTGTAATTATTTGCTGTGATTTAGAATTCAGGTCTACAGGCTCCTACTTGCTTATTTAGTAACTTTTCTCCCCACTCAGTGTTTCTTTTTAAATCTTCAGATTTCTTTTATAAACTAAATATGCTTCTCTGGAAAGAATTTGTAAGAAATGCAGGTTTAATGCCAATTCTGGAGAGAAGGCATGAAAATAACTCCAATTTCATAGAACAAAATATCACTTCAAAGGCTACCGCGACGCTGAACCTGAAAGGATAAGCAGAATATGGTTTGTAAAATTGTTGTGGTTTGCACTTACACGAGAAACCCGATTCTGAATTAAACTGTAGAATTTGTTGTTTTATAAATCTTATAGAAAAGTTATTTTACTGTAATTATGTTGTTTAAAACATAACTTGAGTAGCCTGTATACCAATCTATTTACTTTATTTGATGAAGTGCCCAAACCAGCATTTAGTACCTTCTACACACTTTCCGTACCCCTCAGGGCACGACAGGTTAGAGGGAGTGACACGCTTAGTGCGAATCATGCTGCACTTATGGAGGGTCCCCTTCCTTGGATTTCAAACCGCTTCAATGATTTTGGCAATCAGCATGTTTAGTGCCTGTTTTTCTCTAATTTCTCTGGATACCTATGTACTTGGGAATCTGTTATTTTATTCTATTATTTCAGTTTTAGTTTAAAAAATTAGAGCTGGTGACAGCTAGTGGTGGTCCTTTGTTAATGTGTAGAAGTGCTTTGAAATCCTTTGAAGAATGTTGTTGTAGAAATTCAAGGTGGTTATTCATCTAATTAACCAAATAATTTAATGAATCAAATAGTTCTCAACTTTGTACTGCTTGTAGCCTATTAAAAAAGTAATTACCACTCCTTCTTTTGATTAAGATTAAGTAGATGGTACCAGACTAACCTTTCTGCTAAGAGCAACTAAAAACCAGATATTTGAAGCAATAATGGGAAATCAAGGAAACCAGGACTTGATAGATCAAAATCCCCAAAAGAAGAGAAGTGCACTAAAGTGACCCCTACATTTACTATCAGCTTTTCCCTGTGGGTACTTGCCAGTTGTAGGGCAGGGCATAGAGTCTGGACAGAAACCTTGTTGTAAGTGTACTCAGTGGGCTGGGAGTCAAATATTAAAGTTGAAGGCTCCCAAGGCAGCCAGGACTTGAGGAGCAACATCCTAGAGGAAAGAGTGCTACAGACTATTGAGCCCACTATTCTGCCTGCAATTTCTTCTTGAGTCATTTGTTGCATCCTAAAAAGTACATGCTTTGGATGAGATGCTGATAAACTAAGCAGAAAGCTGCAGAAAGCTGCAAGAAGCTAAAAAGCAAAGAGAGTAGTATCACAGTGCTTTAGAGATTGAAATTGAGTTCAGGAAGAGGGGCTCTGGTAAATAGTGGAGGCTCTCACATGTGACTCTTAAAGGGCCAAGCTTCAGAACAAGGGAAAACCAGAAATAGAGTCACCTTACTTGGATCAGGATAACCTCTCAGTTCTCCATCTGTCTTCCAGGAAAAAAAAAAAAAAAATAAAATCCTCTCTGTGGAATTATGCACAGACAGAATTCCTCACAAATTAAAATAAAAGATTACCAGGCATAATAGGAAAGAAAACCAAATGAAAACAAACAAACAAAAAAAGAAACGCAAAACCAAACCAAAAATCAAGCAAACAACTCCCTCCTTCTATAATAAGGAAACAGGATAAAAGAAACACACCCGAAGGTGATCTAGACACTGGGGTTTTAGACACAGGCATAGTTTAAAATAACTATGATTAATGTGGTAAAAAATAGAGAAAACAATGGCAATTATCACCAAAAAACAAGAACCTGTAAAAATGAAGCAAAAACAAGAACCTGTATGAATATAGATGAAATTATAGTAAGCAAATTTAATAATTTAATAGATGGGTTTAATAGCGGATTAGCATTCAGTAAAACAGGATTGTTTTTTAATTTTTTTATTTTTTAATTCTATTTTATTGATTATGCTATTACAGTTGTCCTGACTTTTCACCCTTTGCCCCCTTCACCCAGCACCCCCCACTCCCTCAGGCAATCCCCTCGCCATTGTTCATGTCCATGGGTCATGCATATAAGTTCTTTGGCTATTCCACTCCCTATACTGTACTTTACATCCCCATGGCTATTCTTTTTTTTTTTTTAATTATTTTACTGTTGTTCACTTACAGTTGTCTGCATTTACCCCCACCCCCAGGCAAACCTCCCTCCCTCCCTTGCTTTCACCCTCCCCCTTGGTTTTGTCCATGTGTCCTTTATAGCAGTTCCTGAATACCCTTGTCCCCATTATCCCCTTCCCGCTCCCCTCTAGTTACTGCCAGATTGTTCTAAATTTCAATGTCTCTGGTTATAATTTGTTTCTCTGGTTGTATTTTGCTTGTTTACTTCACAAGCGTCTTGGCTGTGGCTGATCTGAGTTCCCCGGTAGCTGATCTGGCCTTGGTGCCTTCTCTCATGAGTCCTTATATAAAACCCCTTAACATTTCATATAGTTAAGGCTGCATGATGATGTACTCCTTGAACTTGACCTTATCTGAGAAGCACTTTATCTGCCCTTCCATTCTAAATGATAGTTTTGCTGGATAGATTATTCTTGGTTGTAGGGCCTTGCTTTTCATGATTTGAAATATTTCTCTCCAGCCCCTTCTTGCTTGGAAGTTCTCCTTAGAGAAATCCGCTGACAGTCTTATGGGAATTCCTTTGTGGGTAACTGTCTCCTTTTCTCTTGCTGCTTGTAAGAGTCTTTCCTTATTCTTGACCTTGGGTAAAGTTATTATGGTGTGCCTTGGTGTGTTCCTCTTTGGGTCCTGCTTCTTTGGGGTTCTCTG
>PVJI01004888.1:0-103180 GCA_004026765.1 Micronycteris hirsuta
ACCATTCATCGCTCTGAGCAAAATGGAAAAAAAATGTCCCTTCTCTTATTAGTCCCTCTACCTGTGCTTGGGCTTGCGTCACCTCCTCACTACTCCGTGTCCTTGTTGCTCTGAGTGTTTACTCCTTTTCCCCATATCGCTAACCTCTCCCTCTCTACTGGCTGCTACCCATCAGCATGTCTTTCCCTCCTTAAGCGACAACGGCATCTGTACTTTGATGCCATGACCCCCTCTTCAGCTCCCTAATTTTTTCTCCTCTTGAAATACAGCCTCCTGAAAGAGCTGTGTTCACTTCTTCCTTTCCATGTTTCCCTCCACGTGTTTCAGTCTTTCCACACATCTCGTCCCTCAAAAGGCTTTTCGGAATCCAGTGAGCCCTTTCTGTTTCGACTTGAATTCTCAGCACTATTTGGCACAGTTGATAACTTTCTCCTTATCAGAAGCTCTTCCATTAGCTTCATGTTTCTACATACTTCTGGATCCCCTCCCATACTCTCGGCGACTCCTTCTCGGTCTTCCTTTGGAGGCTTTTGCCCTGCCTGCCCCTAAAAGTTAGTATTCCTGAGTTGTGTCCTGGGTATTTGTATAAGTGGTCTATTGCTGTGTAACAAGTGAACGCAAACTTAGCAGTTTAAAACAGCATCCAACATCTCTCAGCTTCTGTGGGTCAAGAGCCCAGTCACAGATTAGCTCGGGCTACGTTCTCATTTAGAGCTCAGGGTCCTCTTCCAAGCTCCTTCAGATTGTTGGCAGAATTCAGTTCCTTGTGGTTATAGGACTGAGGTGCCTGGTTTTTTGCTGTCAGCTGGGTTCATCCTGACCTCCTAGAGGCTACTCTCAGGTCCTTCCATGTGCCCCACCCCAGCCCCCGCATCGCGCCAACGAAGAAACCCCTCTCACTGAATTCCTCTTATGCTTCAAATCTCTCTGATTTCTTCTTCTACTAGCCATGGACAAATATCTTCTTTTAAAGAGTTCCATATGATTAAGGTAGGCGCAGTTGGATAATCTCTATTTTAAGGTCAACTGATTAGTAATCTTAATTATAATCTTAATTGACAAATTCCCTTTGGTCTGATAACCTAACATAATCATGGGAGTAACATCAGGTGGAGAATGTCGTGGGAACCATCTTAGAATTCTGTTTTCAACAGTACTTTAAAAAAATATATATTATTGTCGCATATATTCTTCTAGAGTGATCTCATCTTCCTACGCAGCTTTATTTACCAGTTCTATGCTGATGACTCATACATCTCTAGCTCCAGTCCTAACCTGACTCCTGAGCCTTCGAACTTGTATTGACAACTCTTACTGTGCATTTGAAGGTCCCACAGATATCTGATTTTGAAGGCTGAAAAATTAGTTCATCATGTCTCCACCAGTCTGCCTTCTTTCTAGGTTCCGTTTCTCAGGGAATCCCCTAGTATCTTTGGCTTAACGCTCATTCCCCTTGCTCCCACATTCAGGCAACCTGCACCAATCAATCCTACCTCCCAAACCCTCTCAAATCTATCTCTTTTCTTCATTTCTTTTTCGAGCTACCTTCACCTCTCGTGAATTATTCAACAGTGTCTGAATTGGTCTCTTGGCCACCAGTCTGGATCTCTGCAGTGCCCATGGTGAATCTGCTTGCTCATTATCCATTTCAATCTCCTTGTGGTACTCCCTTCCGGAAAATAAAAAACTACATTCCTTAGCTAGGCTTCTGGTTGTGATGTAGATTCCCAAGAACCCATACAAGATTTGGAAGGGAGAAACGATACATCATAACAGGGGGCCTTGCCTCTGCTATTTCTGCTGGCAAGTATGGTTATGGAAACGTCTGGCTCTCGGTGTCAGTTGGAGCGGAAGCCCAGGGTGCAGTCACTGGCCACAGAGGCAAGACCCATGGCATCCATTCTGCTGGCAGCAGCTTCCTGATTTCTCGATCACAACAGAGTAAGTACAGGCCTGCAGCCAGCAGTTATGGAAACAGCTTCTTAATATGCCAGCTTACTGCTGGTGGCCGGCACAGCAGCTCGCTGGCAGTCAAGTGCTGCGGTGCTACTCTGGAAGGTTTTCCTGGAAACTCATCCTAGATTTCTCTCTTTCAGCTCTTTCAATCACTTTTAGTCTGCCTCTGTTTGTGTCAGTTACGATGGCTTATTTTACCTGCAACTAAATTCTGACTACGACTGACCACATTTCATCCAGAGTGAGCTTTCTGAAACTCTAATACTCAAATCTGATAATGGCACTGCCTTGGCTTAAAATCTCGCAATGTCTCCCAATATTTTTTTTAATTACTTTATTGTTGTTCAATTTGTCTCCCAATATTTTTATATGAAGTCCAAATGTTTTTTTTTTTTTTAAAGATTTTATTTTTATTTATTTTTAGAGAGAGGGGAAGGGAGGGAGAAAGAGAGGAGAGAAACAGCAATGTATAGTTGCCTCTCACATGGCCCTCACGGGGACCTGGCCCGCACCCCAGGCATGTGCCCTGACTGGGAATCGAACTGGGACCGCTTGGTTCCCAGCCCGAGCTCAATCCACTGTGCTACACCAGCCAGGGCGAAGTCCAAATGTTTTAATCATGTTTAAAATGACCTGTACAATATGGTCCTCTTATCCATTACAGACTCATCTTTACCCATGAGTACCTGGCCACGTTGATCTTCTCTTCAGGTCCCTAAGACAGTAATGCACATCTCTGCATCTTTGCAATATGCTATTCTCCCTGTGTGGAATACTCTTGCCCTGTCTACTCTTGGCTAACTCCTACTTTTTTTTTCAATCTTGGCCTAAAAGCGCTGTGCTCCAGGAAAACTTCCCTTAGCCACCACCCATCACTACCACCAAGACTCTGGATAGACACTCTTTGTGATCCCACAGCAGGCCGGCCTTCCTCCCCTGAAACACTCCACTATATTGGAATTGCTGAGTGTAAACTGGGCCCCCCACTCCAGTCATACCACATGAATCTGGTGGAAAGTTCCATATCTGAGTCATTCTGTATTTTATCCCCAGTATCCAGTGAGTGCCTGACCCAGACTTATACTGAATGAGGTAATAAAAAAAAAGGAAGCATTTTCAGCAAAGGGTCTAATCTCTATTGGATTTGTATTTTAGAAAAAACACTCAGGTGGCCATGTGCAGAAGGAACTAAACAGGAGGAGGTGGCGGGAAGGGGCTGAGGTAGTGTAGTTTATTGGTCTGACATAGTGCAATATCAAGGGGGGTGAAAAGAAGAAAACTTTACATGCTACACTAGAAGGAGTGGCAGAAAAAACTAATTAAACTCAAGAAGCAACGAGACAGGGGCTAGTACTTTATTGGCAATATAGAGTGTATTGTGGTGGGGAAAACATGGCCTAGATAGACAGAACATGGGGTCTTAGTTCTTCATCTGCCACTAACTACATAGTATGATCTTGAACAATTAACTTCTCTGGGGCTTAATTTCCTCATTTGTAAAGCAAAGTTTTTGAATGAAATGACTTTTTTTTTAAAGATTTATTTTTATTTATTTTTAGAGAGAGGGGAAGGGAGGGAGAAAGAGAGGGAGAGAAACAGCAATGTATGGTTGCCTCTCACATGGCCCTCACGGGGACCTGGCCCGCAACCCAGGTATGTGCCCTGACTGGGAATCGAACCGGGACCGCTTGGTATCCAGCCCGCGCTCAATCCACTGAGCTACACCAGCCAGGGCTGAATGAAATGACTTTTAAAATTATATTTGCTATATTTAATATATGTGTAGTAGTTCTAAACATTTTCTAAATCATTCAATTAAAATGTCCATGTATTCTAAATAGTGCTTTAGGATAAATGAATTACCTTTCTCCTATAGTATTTAGAAGACAAGGACATAATCTGGTCACAAATAAACTGTAAACTTTGGTTTCTTAATTCTAAGAAATAGATGATATTATTCACTTGTGACAATTAGAGACAGTTTACTGGAATGAGCGCCCCCACCTTTTTAATTTCCTTAGTTCTTTCACCCTTGTGATTTTTAAAATTTTGCCTTACCTATTGCCCAATACAAATGCTGGCTTTTGCCAGAGGATTGTAAAAAAGAACCACAAATCAGTCTTTTTTGCCCCTTTCATAGATGATGGGTTTTAACTTCAGGTTGTTTGAGAATTCTCTTCAAATTTCAATGTAAATGAGACACATGAAGTAGCACCAAAAAACAGGTTTAGAATTAAGAAAAAAGAGTTATCCACTTGAAAATTTCTCTGTTCTCCCCATCCCTATGATTCCCTGTTTTTGTAATTAAGCATGCAACAGTTTGCAAGTATGGCCAATAAATGCTAGCAGTTGTTAAAGATGAACCTGGAAAAATCAATGGCTTAATACAAAATTACTTCCTATAACTGATGGTAGGAATGAGGATGTGGTAGTGGGGCTGTGTGTGTGTGCGTGCGTGCGCACGCTCCATGTAGCCACTTAAGAACCCAGGTTGACAGACTCAGCCATCTTCAAAGCCTGACTTCCAAGGGTATTTACTGGGTATTAACATCACAGGGCAAAATCGAAGTTCAGGAGGGAGAGAGGGAAGAGGCTTTCCTGTGGAAGGCTTTTCTGCGCGTGGGCTGACGTCACTTGCATCCAAATTTCATTGGCTGATCTCAGGCCCCACTGGCACAACTAACTGCAGGGGTGGCTGAGGAACAGGGTCTAGCTGTGTGCCAAGGAAGAGAATGGGCAGATTTTGATGACCACATTGGGTTTCTGCCAGTATCTCCAGGGATATTGATTCTGTCTAGCTGCTCCCTCTAAACCCTCTTCTTTCTACCTCATGCCTATAATTGCTGACAAAATATTTCAGAGGTGGTTCCTACTTGGCCAGAGTAGTTGGACAATATTTTTAGATTAGCGATATTCAAGTAAATATCTTATTTTTATGGTGCAAACTTCAGGTTTCTCTAAGCGCTCTAATTTCTACCTTACACTATTACAGTACATTAGTTTGTACAGGGCATACAATCATTGTATACCACTCCAGCAGTTCATAAAGATTTAGCTTCAGGTTCACTGGGAATACTACTCTCCTAATGTTATCAGACTTAATGAGGTCAGCTATAAAAAATATTCAGATCTCAAATTACCTTTAGATCTTTTGCCTGGGAAAATTATATCACACTTGCTGACTTTGAGAACTTTCCAGTTAGAGATCATAGCTTTTTTTGGTACAGAGAAGTGGTTCTCAAAGTGTGGTCAGACCAGCAGCATCAGCGGCACCCGGGAACTTGGTAGAAATGCAGTTCTCAAGCTTCACCTCAGACCTGTTGCATCAGAAACTCTGGGTTAGGTAGGCGAGGTGGCTAAGAAAGGACCCGGAGCCAGAAAAGTCCAATGAAGGGCTTTTATTCAAGGGGGGACACTGCGATCAGGTGGGCTGGGTACTGACAGACCGGAAGCCCCAAGGGGAACACTAGAAGGGCTTTTAAGGTATGTAGCAGACCCCCTGGGAAGGGTGAGTCACCCTGCTGATCTGCTCCAGGTGTCCTGGGTATCTGATTGGGGAGGGCTGATTCTATAGTAAGCTCGAGGCAGAGAGGGGGCAGTGAGGATTCATTCAACCGGTTTCCAGCAGGATGCCAGCGGCTATGCTTCAGTTGCTTCTGGTCAGGTATTTAGCCGGTGATGTATACCTTCTTTGTTCCAGCATAGGTGGTGGCTGAGGTCAATGTCCCAGTACATTCTAACAGGTACGAGGCCCAGCAATCTGTGTTTGCACAAGTCCTCTAGGGCACAGGTGGCAAACACAAGGTCTGCGGGCCAAATCCGGCCCTCCGCCTTGTTTTATCCGGCCCGGCACCTTGTTTCTACCTGGCGGCACCGCCGAGCTCTCGCTTAATTGTTAAGGAGTAGTTACTTGTACACAGTCCTAAAGTTACTTTCGGCCCTTTGAAAGCAACCGCGAGGCTGATGTGGCCCCTAGTGACAATGATTTTGACACCCCTGCTCTAGAGAATATCGTAGATGCACTGGGTTAGTAGTTAGATTAGTGCTGAAACATTTCATTTCAGGGAGCAGGTCAAAAGAATACTGTCTGAAATCATTTTGTTGAGAACATATCAAATCTCTCTCTTAAACTGCTGTGAATGAAGAGTGCTGTAGAAAACTCATAGAATGAAAAGATTGCTAAGAGCCCTGATAGCTCATTAGGGCAAATGGTTCTTAAAGCTGTCAGTCCCAGATATGTTAGGTTCTATGAAACATCTCCGGGGGTCTCTTAAAATAAAATGTATTCATATGTTTGATTGGGGATTGCCTCTGACCACCCAGGGTTTATCTCCAAAAACCTTGGGGTTCTGTGTCAGGAGAAACAGTTTTGGAGCTTCAGGACAGAGTCAACCTCTCACTCATTTTTGTAACCCCATTACCTTCTAGAGTGCGCAGCACAGAGTACATAAAAATAAACTTATGCTCATAGCCCGGCTGGTGTAGCTCAGTGGATCGAGCGCAGGCTGGGAACCAGAGTGTCCGGTTCGACTCCCAGTCAGGGCACACGCCTGGGTTGCGGGCCAGGTCCCCAGTGAGGGCCATGTGAGAGGCAACCATACATTGCTCTTTCTCCCTCCCTTCTCCTTTCTCTAAAAATAAATAAAATTAAAAAAAAAAAAACTTATGTTCAATGAATGGATGAAATAGTCATCTCGTGAATTCAGGTTCTAAAGTAACTTCTACTAATATTCTGGGGCCACTGAAAAAATCCCACTTGAACAGTTCATTTGAGTTACTATTAAAGAATACTGACTGCCTTATGTATGTGGCTAGTCTCTTCAGCAGAAAAGACTGATCTTACCTGTCAAATACTAAGAATAATGCCTCCAACTCCTCTGAGAGAAAAAACTTATATGAAGATAGCATGTGTTCCATTTTTGAAATGTCTATAAAAGACTTTGGCTACTGCATGCTAACTTACTCAGTGTTTTGACATTTTGGGCTAGAGAACTCTTTGTAGTGGGAGCTGTCCTGCGCATCGCGGCAGCATCTCCAAGCCCCTCCTCTTCCCCATGGCGACAACCAAAATGTCTCCAGACACTGCCAAGTGTGCCCTGGGAATGGAGTGAGGCAAAATTGCCCAAGTTGAGGGTCACTGCTCTCACTCAATATTAAAATGGAAGAGTCAGCCCGGCTGGTGTAGCTCAGTGGATTGAGCGCGGGCTGGGAACCAGAAGGTCCTGGTTCGATTCCCAGTCGGGGCACATGCCTGGGTTGCAGGCCAGGTCCCCAGTGAGGGCCATGCGAGAGGCAACCATACATTGTTCTTTCTCCCTCCCTTCTCCTCTCGCTGAAAATAAATAAATAAAAATCTTAAAAAAAAATTTATAAAAAAAATAAAATAAAATGGAAGAGTCATTTTCCTACATTTTATTCAAAGCTATAGAAACAGGCTTCAAGAAAGAGCATTATGCCCCACATTTCTCTGCAGCTCATTGTTGAGGACTTTGACAGCGATAGCTCTCTCCCTTTGAAATGCTTTGGTTAACAAATCCTCGGCATTTTAGGCCACTTTTCTCTTAGGAGCAACTTTATCTTAGGAGATGCAAAGTCACAAACTCTAAGCAATTTTTACACCGATTGTGATCTCCTACACTGATTCAGCACTGAATTCCATTACAAGGCATTTTTTAAAAAAATTATTTTTAAAATATATATTTTTTAAAGATTTTATTTATTTTATTTTTAGAGAGAGGGGAAGGAGAAAGAGAGGGAGAGAAACAGCAATGTGTGGTTGCCTCTCACATGGCCCTCACTGGGGACCTGGCCTGCAACCCAGGCATGTGCCCTGACTGGGAATCAAACCAGGACCCTCTGGTTCCCAGCCCACGCTCAATCCACTGAGCTACACCAACCAGGCACAAGGCATTTTTCTTTAATAATTTCTAAATAATATAGCATGAACTAGCTAAAGGAAATCTGTATGAGTTCATAATACAATGTTAGCACTAACAGAAGGGTTTTTATCTACTTTATTACAATTTTTAAAAAATTAAGTAAAACCTGCAGCAAATTCAAATGCAATAATAACCTTTATTACATCCTACCTCAAGATTCAGTCCCTGGAAAAAGAATCATTATTACTTCTGGAATTTACTTCCTGGTACCTAGGAATACACTAAAAATTCTATTTCTTTTTTTTTTTTAAAGATTTTGTTTATTTTATTTTTAGAGAGAGAGGAAGGGAGGGAGAAGGGGAGAGAGAGAAACATCAGTGTGTGGTTGCCTCCTGCGCGCCTCCCACCAAGGACCTGGCCCGCAACCCAGGCATGTGCCCTGACTGGGAATCAAACCGGCGACCCTTAGGTTCATAGGCCCATGCTCAATCCACTGAGCCACACCAGCCAGGGCCTATTTCTTGATTTATGTTAGATGTTATCTGTTTTCTTACTGTTAGTATGTGAGGATTTAGCAATAATATTTCAGCATCTCACTTCTGCTTCTCCATATTCTCTCTCTATATATATTACAATTTTTGCTTAAATTGTCAATGTTTAATGATGAGTGACAGAGTACCCTGACATCCTTGTTGAGATCCTCATACTAATATCCCCTTTCTTATTGTCCTTGTAGATAAACACTTTAAACATTTCTCTCTTTTTTCCATTTAATGGTATTTTGAGGGGGAAAGGAGATAAAAGCATATGGCCATTACACATTTAACAGGAAACTAAAACTAGTTTTGAAAACGTTTAAAAGATTACATTAAAAATTTCAACACTTTAGAGTTAGAAGGTGGACTCTTTAGCTCACCCTTACCTCTTGCATTTAGCATAAATGAAAGCTAGGCACTTTTTAAAATTCAAGAAAAAAGTGATGGTAGCTAAACTTACTGTGGTGATCATTTTGATAGACATGTATATATCATCACTGTATTGTACATCTGAAACTAGCATAATGTTACATGTCAATTATATCTCAATAAAAATGAAATGGAAGGCAAGTTACCAAATATACTTCAATTCTTCCCCTTCTGTACACGTGGGACAAGGTCATCTTTCCTACTTGAGGATAAATCTGTTCTCTCTTCTGGCTTTGTCGAATTTTCCTTTACCTCCCAGACCCATTGAAACCAAACATCAGGCAGCCTTGCAGCAAGAAACTACTCGTTCTTGTTCCATGGAAAACGGTTATGTAATAAATGTATTGCACAAAAAAAAAAAAAAAGAAACAAGTACAAAACCTGATTTTTAACTTTTCATAAAAAATAACTTTTGTACCATCATTAACAACAAAGAAATCAGGACTACCCACATAAAAAAAGCAGATTGAAAAAGATACCCTATTAACATGACAGATGAAGAACATACTAGGTGAGAAGACACATGTATATTACAAAGCCCACAATTTAAAAATTGTAGGAATCAAAGTCAAGTGATTAATTACTAACAAAGATAGTAACAGAGCTTCTTTTGTCTTTCACGGTGAATGCGCAATTAGCACTTAATAGTAAGACTGAGGAATAAACCATCTATAATCTACTGAAAAAGACCATCTGCTTCTATAAATTTTGTTCTTATACACTTGCCAAAAGAAGAGACCATACTAACAAAATAATGGGCTGTGTGCTGTTAATTGCTAGGTTGTTTGCATTTGTGCTGTTGCTATTAGAATTTAATAAGCCATTCCTTCTGCTAAATTAATAAGCAGCCAAGATTATGTAATAGCTGCTTTCAGCTGCTAATTATTTTTCCCATAATTCCTTTCCCTCCCTACCTCCAACCCCCACCTCTTCTTGACTAGGAACACCAGAGACTGCTAATATGTCATCAGCAAGTCTCCCATCCCTATTTTCAGAACAACAGACCAACATTAGGAGCATAACCAATGAGTTTAAACTTGGAGATGGTTATCTGAGGAAACTTCAGGATATATGTATTCTGTAGTGAAGAAGAAAAAAGCAGTTTGGATTCAGAGGGCGAGTTTTCATGGCATGGCATCTGTTTTGTGTAGTAAGGGAGAAATGGGACATTAAGATGTACCTTTGGGGCATGATTAGTTGAACAGAGAAATGAGGGCAAGGGACCTAAAGACCTACAGAAAGCCAGCCCTGTGCTTGGGGTAGGCCACCTCCTTAATAATACTCCAGTATACGTTCACCATACAAGTTAGCAGGAAATTTTCCAAGCAACATAACAGTGCTTAAAAGAGGAGGTATTATACATATTTTTTTTTTTGCCAAATAAGAGCATTAAAATCCCTATTATATACTATCTTAAACACACAAAAGAACACAGTCCCTAATAAAGATTCCTTTAGGTTGATGAAATTTAGCTTCATGAAAAACTTAGCATTTCTTTTTCACTTTGGGCCATTAAAAAATTCTGGCGACTATGTTTGAGAACCTCTGCAAAAAGGGCATAACTCAACAAAAGCAATTTTCCTTCTTTTGTAAGAACCTAGGTGGTGGGTAATGAATAGCATCCGGCATGAGAAACCCGTGTTTGCTCAAACAAGGCCACTTAATTCCCCGGGGCTCCTCTTTCCTCATTTGTAAAAGATGAGTCGAACTAGATGATTCATCCATTCTTTCATTCAAAAAAAAAAAAATATATATATATATATGGACATCCATTATGTGCTAGGCAGGAAGCTCTTAACAAATCTATCATTTTATAGTACTTATCAGTCAACTCATATTAATTAGTTGTTATATATACCAGGTCGTGAACTAGGTCGGGATGGAAAATGAATAAAATTCAAGATGAGCTAAAACAGAGGCTTAACGGGCATGAGGGTAAAAGAGGGACTCGTTCTTACGGGGTTTGAGGGTGAGGCTTCCTTAGAGATGTGACATTTGAGAGGAAGGGCATGCCAGGCAGAGCAAGTCGTCCGCACGGCTAAACTGGAACCCAGCTGGGCAGGGGGCGGGGCGTCCCCGTGTATAGGAAGCGGGATCTCGAAGATGAGGTGCTGTCTGGTCTTTTCCGCAGAGAACGGGCAGCAAGTCATCAGGTCCACAGCATTAAGGATGGGAGAGGAAAGCCCAGGGCTGACACTTGTACAGATTGGGGCGAAAAGTGTCTAGGAATGTAGCAGTGCGATGGGAAGCCGGGGCTGGATTCCGTACAGCTTTAGTGCCAGAATAATTGCAAAAGGCCCTCTGAGGGCATGCACGAGCTCCACGACCGAGCTGACTTGTTTGCCCCACAGTTGCAGTACACCTTCTCCCCTCATTACCATCACCGGCTGTCACGCCTCCCTGTTCCACCCTCTTGGGACACGGGAGTTATCTGAGCTCGAACTAGGCTCTTCACGGTCCAGATCTTGCTTACCCCACACAGCGGGGTCAACAAAGGACACCACGGAACCCTGCCTCCCCATCACCGAAAAGCCGGGGCAGCCGCCCGCGCGCATCCCCGAGGCACACGCGGGAGTGCGCAGGCTCGCCGGTTCCCCAACGGCCGCTTCCGGGTCACGTGGCCTGGCTTCCGGTCCAGACCACCCCGCCCTCTTGGTAGAGACCCGGCCAATCGGCTTCCTTGGACTGGGCGGTCCGCTGTGCTGTCTCCGGTATCTTGGGCGCCGGCACTGCTCCTTCCCGCGCGTCGCCCGGCCCGCCCCTGCGCTCGCCGCATCCCCGGCTCCTCCTCCGTCCGGCCCCCGGGGCGGGGTCTGTCGACTCGCCCTCCCCTAGCCGCCTAAGCCTTCCCTCCACTAACCGGGTCCCCTCCCCACAAGCACCACGGCTTCTGCTTCTCAGCGCTGCGACAGGGGCTTCCCCTCAACCTCAGCCGCCGCCGGCCAAGCACCGCCGCACCAGCGGCCCGCGGCCGCCGTAAGTCCCGAGGGAAGCCCTGGGGCGCCGGGGACCGGGAGTGGGGTGGGAGCGATGGGCGCGCCCCCCGGTCCCCCGAGCGGGTCCCGACGACCCTACCCCACCCCGTGTCCGCCCGGCCCGCCACTGGGGCGCGGCGCCCGGCAACTCACTTCTTTCAACGTCCGCGTCCCGGGATGCAGGGGTCACAGCCCCGGACTCCGCGGCGGTCCCGCGGCACCTGTGGTCCGGGAATCCCCTCAAGTTTTGCGGGGCATTTTCGGGAGGGGCCCGCGGTCCGGGGCGGCGGCGGAGGACCCTTGGCGCCCCCTGCGCGGCGGCGGATGCCATTGTCTGCCCCAGTCCTTGCCTGTCACCTCGCCGGGGCTGGATCAGTGATGGAGTACGGCCCCGTGGGGCAGTGGAGAGGCATCGGAGACGACCGGACTGAGGACCGCTGGCCCCGAGCCTGCTCCGCGCCGGAGCCCGTTGTTTTTAATACTAGTCTGGAGGAATTGAGGTGCCCTGTGACTGGCGGTAAAATCAAAGCATTGTTTTTAACAAGAGGGAGAGAAGACTTGTGCCTTGCTATTTGTCCCATGTTAGCGCATGATTTACGATGTTTTAAAGAGTGAATTATTTGTTCACGCCAGAAAGTGGTAGGGAGGGGTATAGAGGACCGCGCCGCAGACAGCCTTGAAGCCCATACTCCGAGAGCAAACCCCCACCCCTCCTGGTCACCGAGATCCTGGAATACGGTTTTATTCTTTTCCAAGTTGTAGTAATGGGCTTATATTCAATGTTGTCCAGTCGATGCTTTACTTGCTGTCCTCTTCAAATGCCACTATCTTAACAGGACTTGTATGGGAGGCACTTAGATACCACGAATATTGTTCGTTAATTTTGTGCCAGTAAAGTGTAATAAGCCAATTTTAAATTGCCGCATTATAAATTTCTAAATACCTAGCTGATGCCTGTTTGGCTTAGTACAAAAAGTGACTAATTTTTTAGCGAAATTTAGGGCCCATTTTATTCTAAACTGGTTGTGTAAATTCTCCTACCCCATGTTCAAATTCGAGATGGTGTGGTGAATATTAAGAATGAGGCTGGAATCTTATTTGCAGTAACACTATTAAAGGAACTAACTATAGTTAAAAGAAAAAAATAGCTGTCTGAATTCCACATTTAAATTACCTTTGTAGAAACAATGCTTATCTGTTTGCACTTAAGACTAGTTGAATTAGAAGAAGCTTTTCTTGAAAATCAAGCATGTAGACTAATCAACAGATTAGCAGATTCCAAATAAATGTATACAAAATAGTGTAAGTGTAAAAAATACCCTAGAATTCAGCATCCACTCCATTGTAAATGCTGTTTTAAAAAATTTTAAATGAAGTGTTTTGGGTAATGTCTCTGAATGTGTGTAGCTCTTATTTTGGCTTTTTAAAGGTTTATATTCTCTCTCATAATGCTCCACTTTATTGTGTGCATATTTGTGTTGGAATTTTTAAAAAGTGAGATGAGAAGAGATACTTAAAAATGAGGCTTTTATTGAGAAAAATGTGCGTTTATGGGATTTTTTTGGTTAATATTTTAGATCTTTTGCTTAAAATATGTATGAAAATATTGAGTGCAAACTGTAATTGAAAAAATATGTAAGCATAAACCGAGGAGAGCATTCTAAGAGACAGCAGCCTGCCTACAAGTAGTTCATCCTGGGACAAGAACAGCCTCAGGGTGAAAAAGAACAGGTCTCCTGTTTCTTTCAAATGTACCGAAACCACTTGGTGTTAGCAATTCTTTTTTGATGCATGTAGAGAGTGTGGAATGTATAGCACAGATAGACAACAGTTTCTTAAATTGCAAGAGTTGTCTTCCTTTTACCTGAAGATTTTCATTTCAACTTAATGCCTGTTTTTCTTTTTGTTCTGCAGACTCCAAACAACCATGGAACTGGGTGGGGTGGGGAGATTTGCATTTGGTGGGAAGATAATTCTACAAGAATGCCCTGCTATTTTAGCTGGCATAGAAATATTGATGGCTTCTAATCATTTGTCATTTAAACGCCATAACTCCTCCAGAGCTTCACTGCGAGACATACCATCTTAATCCTAACTTGACTGTATCAAAGTATTGTATGTAATTTGGATTCTGTTTATCTTAACAGATGCAGTTTATGTTGCTTTTTAGTCGTCAGGGAAAGCTTCGACTGCAGAAGTGGTATGTGCCATTATCAGACAAAGAGAAGAAAAAAATCACAAGGGAACTTGTTCAAACTGTTTTAGCACGGAAACCTAAAATGTGCAGCTTTCTTGAGTGGCGAGATCTGAAGATTGTTTACAAGAGGTATAATTTTTCTTTTTCAGAAAGGTGAAATAGCAGAAGCAAATGTTTGGTCATTTCTAATGTAGAAATTGCAGACTTTTGAGAGAGAACATTTATAGATAATGATTAACAAAGATATGGGTGATAAAGGTTTTAAGATGAAGCTTTGTATATTTTAAATAACTTGTTTTGATTGATTACCCAGTTTCGTGATAAAATTGGGACATTATTTTACAACTAATTATACAATTAATGGCTTAATCATCTTTTTAGAAAAATTCAAAGAATTCATTCCTTTGCAGGGGGAATAAGGATCAGTATTTTAAATTGTGTGAGTAATTCCCTGAACTTAGACAAGCATTCCCTGCCCCTACCCTGTCCGGAAAATCTATAAATGACTGACAATTGACATGCCTTTTATCTGACTTTTAGAATCTTCCCCACTTATAAACACCTTGAACACACAGACCATTTTTATGTGTATACAGGATCTGTTAGTAGTGTTTATTAATTTGACGTACACTTGTTGCTGTGGTGGGGGTACGATTAGATCTGGTACATAATTTTGTGAAGAATCAATTTGAAAATTTTTGATGAGCACTAAGCTTTTTAAACAATGCCACATATGTTAATTAGTATCTGACATTTTTAATACTTTAAAATAAATTTCTCAAGATGATTCTAATCATGTTAAAAGAAATATATTTACTTTGTTTTTTCCCATTTCTGTACCCTTAGAAATAATGTACAATTTTTAACATATGATAATGTACAGGTTTAAACATACGATTTCACAGTTTCTGCATGTGAAAAATTCTCTTCTGTGGGGGATGTGTAGGGAACTAACAATTTTGGCTGCCAAGAGGGTTGCAGAGAAATCCGGGTTTTATCTCAGCTCTCCTGTATTCCACTCCAAGTGTGGATGGTGTATTTTGGGGGGGAAATGGCAGAGGAAGTAATGGAGATTATAGGACATTGAGAATTTTAAGAATATTGTAGACTCCTGTTTCCAATAAAATGATTTTAGTCATCTTTGGATGATTCTGTATCCAGTGTTTGGTTTAGTACTTGATGAGAAAAATCATAGCATTTTAGAGCTGGGAGATGTCTTAAAATATCGAGTTAAGTGATGTAAGTGATTTTTTAAAAATTGAGGTAAAATTGGTGTATAACATTATATTACTTTTCAGGTGATTTTTCAAAAAATGCTTTTTGCCCCAAGGATAGAACCTTAAATGAAGCAAGTGGAAGTGAGGTTGCTCTTGTGAAATACAGAGTGGACTCCGGTACCCCTGCTCACTTGGCCTCTACCCTCTGCATAGGAGGTGGTTCCTCAGTTTGAAAATCACTACTGTTAATCAAACTTCAACTTTATTAAAAAAAAAAAAAAAGAACAAACAAACCAAGAATTTGGAAGAAGGGACTTGTCTAAGGTCATATACTAGTTAGTAACTGACTTAGGAGCGACATCTCAGATTTTATTAAGGATAGAAACAAAGGATTTAAACAGGGATGGAAAAAGAACAGATTTGCCTTAACAGATCCTTGTAATTGGAGAGAATGGGTGGGGAAGGGGCTGAGATTGGATCCTGAGGGGAGATCTCATTCTAATGAGTTCCTGAAGGAAGACGTCTTGCTATGTTCTCAGCCGTGGAGAAGAGCTGCTACCCAGGTAAATTTTATAAGACTTGGTCACTGCTAGAAGCGGAGAGGTCAGGAAAGAAAGGGGAGGGATGGAAGGATTCCACATTTCTGGTTCCGCTGGCAGGCTCAGTGGTGAGGTGGTAGATACAAGTTGATTTAGGCATGCCTGTGTGGCTTTCCGTGTGGAGATGCCTAGTTTTCTTGCAGCAGGCATAGGCATGGAAGCCGGGGGGGCGGGGGGGGGGGCGGCGGAATTAGGCATACTGTGTTAGGTCACCCAGGTGCAAGATGAAAGAAAAGGGGGAGAAGGTAAGCATATAGGGTGAGTAACACGGGGAAGAGGAGAGAGTCACCAGTGCCAAATGTTACAAAAAGTCCAATTAAAGTGAAGAAAGAATCTGAGAGTTCACTGTGAGCATTTCATAAAGTGCCCTTTGTGGGAACATTTTCAGTAGAATAGTAGAGTCAGAACTCTCGAAGAAATATGGGGAAGCAGTGGAGACCTTCGAACAGAAAGGGTAGATTGTTTGGGGAGCTCTGCTCTGAAGCACAGAAGAGGTGATAACCACCCAAAGACCTAGGAGTGGGGAACGGTTTAAAAAAAAATAGGTACGAGAAACTTAAGCTTATTAGATAGGGGAAGGAGTCCCCCGTGTGGAGGATGAAAATACCAGCAAGGGAATGAATCCCAGGAATGGAGATTCCTGCAGCGGAAGGAAATGGCCCGTTAAATGGAAGAATAGAAAGCACAAGTTGGTGTTCCTACATGAAGCGTGCAACCCATCCCTGTTGGGCCACTGCTTTTTCTTTTAAAGGTTATAAAGGGTAATGTAACCTGACCCATACTTGCATCAAGCTCCTATAAGTAAAAGGTGCACTTAAAAACAACAAACGGCTTTACTGAGATAAAATGCACATACAAAAGTTAGAATTTAATCATTCTTTCCATGCATCCCCTCATTTCATATTGAAAACCTCACCTATTTATTGTACTAAGGATATATTTATTTGCTGATCTGAATAGGTGATTATTTATCCCTATCTAGCTGGAAGAGAAAATCTTTTAAGCAAAAGAATTACCGCTTAGCTCCGGAGAAATCTGGACTAGATCTCTGGCTGTTCCCGATCAGCAAGTGATCTGGCCCGGTCTTCCCCACATGGTCTCCCACTTTTCTCCCTCCTGAGCATTTTGCATAACAATTCCCCCTCGAGGGAGGGAGTGATGGGAAGGGAATGAGGATAAAATTAGTATAGCTGACAAAATACACAAAACTGGGGACTTGGGACTTGAGTTCTATTCCATTTGTACTACTAGCTAGTTTTATGATTCGGAACAAGTCATTTGGCCTTTTTTTCCTCATCTCTAAAATAAATGCTCTTGAGATTTTTTGAATATGGAACACTGCATGCTTTTTTTTTTATTCCTATTTTGTGCAGCATGTTATAGAAGAGGCATTGGATTAAAGTCTTAAAATTAAAAAAATAAAAAATTGTGCATCTCCAAATTACTAACTTGAGAATTTGTCAAAGAGTACTGTACTGATTTTCTTTACTAACAAAAGAATTTTTAATGACTCCGCGGGTATTGAGAACAGTTTAGCTACATTCACCCACCGTCAGCTGATATTTAGCTGACTGTGGAGAAGTCATGTGTTTTGAATATAAGAATAGGAACTTTCAGATGTTCTCTGAGTGCCAGTAATTAGAGTAAGCCTTAATCCGCTCTGCTAAAAATAACCAAACATACCTTTCTTCTTACTAGTCTACTATTAATTTTACTTCAGATTTAGGCTTACAAATATGAACCAAGAGAACAAAATGAACTCATTATTCAATTTTTAAAATTCATTTCTAAAAATAGGGAGTACACTTCAGGTTCTCTTGGTAATCTTTTACTAAATCAGTATAACAGTTTTTATCTCTCCCAATTCAAACCTGTTAAAATATTGCTTTTAATATGTTTTAATTTTTGCCAGGTGCAGGATTACTTTATTTAATACAGTTCCTGGCTGTAGTTTTTAATTGAAAACTTGGGCTCTGGAGTCAAATCACTTCCTGGGGAGGTTGTTCAATTAAGCCTGGGTCTCTTAAATGCAAGTGATAATGATATCTCTCTGGAAGGGTTGTTGTGAGAATTAAAATGGTAAAAGACGACTCAGTGAATGTTACCTGTTCTTATTATGCTTCTATTTCTTCCCTAAGCTCTCTGGAAAGAAGTACCTTCTTATAATCCTGATAAGTAGATGTTCACCTACAATGAAGAATTCATTTAATTTCAAGGCTCTTTTCCCGTTCTGAGCAGGCGCAAACATATTTAGATATGTGCCTTAAAAACATATATATATTACCGGTTGGTGTTTAGACACATCAGTCCTGGTGATTTTAAATTATTTCTGAATGATTCATATAATTGAGGACCTTAGACTAATGTTTAAGTGCTGTTTATTTGTAAGTAAAGAGGCAGTGTAAGGAACAAGGTGGTACAAGCCTTCGATAACTTGCCGATAACATTGAGAACATCTTTTCATTGAGTCCCATGGATGCAATGGATAAGTGAAGCAAACAAGACAAAAGGAAGAAACAAAAATGACAAAAGTGTATTCCTGAAACTTTAAACACCTTTTGGATCTATAGAATGTTCCAAAGATTATGTCTCTAAGTGGCCATATGCTGTCTTTGTGGAAGACGGTCACATAGGGAGCTGGAGCTGTTTATTTTATTTGGAAATTATGACAAAAACTAAGCTTGAAAGGCTCACATCCTTTAACAGAAGGTAATTGTTCTTGTTTTGCACAAACTAGGCAGATCATTTCTTCTGAAGTCGATGCCATGTAGTACATTGTATAAAACAGTGCACTGCTATTGGCTGCGCTCCAGTGGCTGCTATTTTATTCACAACTGAATAAAATGAAGACTTCGCTTAATTGTAGATTTGATCAGATTGGATTTGTTTTGTTTTAAATTCCTATCTACTGTCAACATCGGTAGCTGTAGGGTATTACCAGATGAAATTTAGTTTTATTTTTAAAAATTATTTTATTGTTTTTATAAGTATAGTTGTCTGCATTTACCCTCCACCACTCCCCTGAAATTTTGTTTTAAAAGTCCTTTTGGCCAAATATTTACATTGTATTGATTTAAATATTGCACTTTTACTATTTTTGCATCCTCGGGGGGTGCAAAGAATTTGTGCATTTTAAAACTCAGAAAGTAGCCCTGGCTGGTGTGACTCAGTGGATTGAGCGCAGGCTGCGAACCAAAGGGTCACTGGTTCGATTCCCAGTCAGGGCACATGCCTGGGTTGCGGGCCAGGTCCCCAGTGGGGGCCACATGAGAGGCAACCACACACTGATGTTTCTCTTTCTCCCTCCCTTCCCCTCTCTAAAAATAAATAAATAAAATCTTTTAACAAAAAAATAAATAAAGCTCAGAAAGTAAAGTAAACTGATTCAAGTGAAAAAACAAAAACAAAAAAATCTTAAAAGGAATTTTACCTGAAACTATTACTGAATTTCTAATGGAATCATTTAGCACTCTGTTCATGTTAGCTAGGTCTAGTTTTTTAATCTACCATTTTTAATGTCAGTACCTTTAGTCTTTACTTTTCTTAATTCAGGGCATCTTAACATATCATTTGTATCAATTTCCCCAAATTCAAAACTCGCTTTGGTGAGCATGGCTTTGGGAGCATGGAGAGTTGCAATATTCCATTGCCTTTGAAACATAAACAAAAACAAGTTAGTGCTGGGAGAAAAAGGGAAGCGCTTTGCTAAAGCTGGAGGTGGTCGCCTGTCGTGTTCTTCATGATAAATGAATGCATTCGACTGCCTCCTCTCTAGGACTGCAGAAGACTTGCCCTTTTAAATAACATAACTAAGCGTGGAAGTCAGCATGGCCATGGCAAAACGTCACGCTGTGCCTGACAAGGGAGGTTGGTGTGGTGCATAGGAAGGCCTAGAGTTAAGGTCTGAAGATGAGATCGCGGGTCCCAAGTACAGTTGGCAGGCCCTGCACTCTTGGGCCTCTGTCTTCTGTAATCAAGGATGATGGTGCTTGCTGTTGGAAAGCTCAGATAAGATGAAAGGTTTTTGATGATGTTGGAATTAGATTGTTATGTAAATAGTCATTATTCTCACACTGAAGAACAGGAATTCATTGAATGGAGATTGTGTGCATTTAAATATTTTACCTTAATGCTGTGAGCAGTAATTGCCCATTGTGTTTTCTAAAAATCACTTAAATGCTCTGAAAATTACAATCTCAACTGGAATTTGTTTAGACTGCCTGAGGTTTTTATTTTTTTTCCATAAGCCTTAAATAAACTTAAACCATTTAAAATGCCTTTTTTAATCCTCCTCAAAAGACCTGGTCACCATTTGCTATGATTTGAAGAGTTGTATATATATATTTTTAAAGATTTTATTCATTTATTTTCAGAGAGAGGAGAAGGGAGGGACAAAGAGCAATGTATCTTTGCCTCTCACATGGCCCTCACAGGGACCTGGCCCGCAACCCAGGCATGTGCCCTGACTGGGAATCGAACCGGCGACCCTTTGGTTCCCAGCCTGCTCTCAATCCACTGAGCTACACCAGCCGGGCTGAAGAGTTGTATATTAATAAATTTTGGCTTTCTTGGGTTAAGTATCACTTTTTGCTAAAGTCCTAATTTGGAGGAGAATATGAGTTTTCCAACCTTATTCCTTCAAGGGTGAAAACCTAAATTTCAGTTCAACAGGGTAGAACTTGGAAATTGTGAGGAGAGGCCCCAGTTTCCTCTGTTCTCGTTCTCTACCTTCTGTGATAACTTGGAGCTGTTGTTTTTTTTTCCCCCTTGGGATGTATTCCACAATCCTAGAAGTCTCCTTTTTAAAAACAATAGTTTTATGCTGTTAGAAAAGATACTGATTCCCTGTGGCGGTGGGGGGTTGTAACCTGGAGAGGCTAGGAGAGGGGTTTCAGGGGTTCAGTAATCTGCTTCTTGATCTGGGTGCTGGTACACGGGTAGGTTCACTTTGAAAACTCATTAAGCTGCCCTGGCTGGTGTGGCTCAGTGGATTGAGTGCCGGCCTGCTAGCCAAGGGGTCACCAGTTCGATTCCTAGTTGGGGCACATGCCTGGGTTGCAGGGCAGGTTCCTGGTGGGGGGCGCACAAGAGGCAACCACACGTTGGTGTTTTCTTTTTCCCTCCCTTCCCCTCTCTAAAAATGAATACATAAAAAAATTTTTTTAAAGAAAACATTAAGCTACAAATTTATGACTTGTGTTCTTTGTGTATGTATTACACTTCAATAAAATACTCTAAAACATTGACTTCACATTGACAGTACTTTCGATAACTCCTTCAGTTGGAGAGTTTACTTTCTTTGTTTACTTGTAGTTTGAATTAGTTATACAGTGCATTTTATTTTAATTAAGTAAAATTCAGAACAACATGAGTCAGTTTTGTTTTAGAATCTATGTAGAAAGGAGCCAGAAAGGAAGAACAAAATAGTTACTTTTTATAGATGTGTGATTGAATGATATTTTTTTTGTTTGCCTATACTTTTCTAAATTTCTCTTAAACATTTTTTACTTTTGTAATCTAGGAGAAAAATAATCTGTACTGTTGAAAAACAGGAAATCAATTGTATAAACATGGTGTCTTTCACAAGAGGATATGAAAATATATTTAAGGAACCATGATTATGGGGCAAAATGTTTTTCGCATTTGTGTTTTGTTTCAGATATGCTAGTCTGTATTTTTGCTGTGCTATTGAGGATCAGGACAATGAACTAATTACCCTGGAAATAATTCATCGTTATGTGGAATTACTTGACAAGTACTTTGGCAGTGTGAGTAATATTTTGTGTTAGGGAATTGAATGCCACAGTTTTGTGTTTTAAATTTTTTCTATAATAAGTTTATTATTTGATTGCCTTGGATTCTGACTATTTGAAATTAACTGTGGGAGAGGGGAAGAATGACTGTTTTTTGTCAGTGTGCCTAGTCAATCAGTTACCTGCCAAAATTGCTTGACCCCACGGACCTACGCATTTAATTATGGTGGCGAGAGTGAGGTTCAAAACAGTGGCGTAGAAAGGAGTCCAACTGCAAAGAGTAATATTCTAGAAGTGCTTAATGAAGAATTTAGATTTTGTTGGCAGTTATAATCGCACTACCCAGGAAATAGGTATTTTAAAAGATTTTATAAGTAGAAAAGGTGCCTGTGTTGGGAGCTTGTGGAGTTGGGTCTTAGCGTGAAGGCATTGTGTTTTCAGGTACTTGAGATTAGAAAATTAAGCTGACTAAATCAATGATGCTTGGCAAGATTGCCATTTTTAGAAAGAATTGAGATGGATTCACTCTGGTCAGATTTATTCACTACCTGATAGTTGATAGGTACATTTTGCTTTTTATTATTGTTTTTTTGTCTGTTTGTTTTTCAGGTGTGTGAACTTGATATCATCTTTAATTTTGAGAAGGCTTATTTTATTTTGGATGAGTTCCTTTTGGGAGGGGAAGTTCAGGAGACTTCCAAGAAAAATGTCCTTAAAGCAATTGAGCAGGCTGATCTACTGCAGGAGGTAAGCTTGGAGTTCTCAGACATTTGCATGTTTTGCTCTTCTTGGGAATTATCAGTCATCTTCCCTCATTCTTACAGTTTCAGAAGTTACTCTGAAGCATGCTTGGCATGAAGTGTCCGTGTTCAGTTTATTGATTGGAATATGTGTCAGTCACGTCAACTCCATTATCTACGGATGGATCATTTACTTTGAAGATGGTCTGTCTATTGATGGTCCATTTTGGACCCGAAAACACTACAGTCTGAACCTCTAGAGGACAGGCTACTTTAAAAAGGGAAAAGATTCATCAAAAGTTAACGGTGATTTGAGAACTCTCCATCCATTGTTCTGAATTACGTAAGATAACCCCTTTTATTGTTAATGTAGATAATCAGGAGTTGACCGAGATTATCACATTTTCATTCCAAATTTCATATTTTTACCTCATGTCTATTAAGTGTGAATGTAACCAAGCAAATAATAGTGTTATAATTTTTGTAGAGCCCTCTAATTTTGCGTTAGAAAACCTAACTAAAAAGTATTTTTACTTTTCCTTGATCTTTGGTAACAAACCATGTTCTGTCAAATGACTGATTACATTCTTATCTTCCCTTGATATCACCAGAGTCATTAATAAACCCCCTTCACTTTCAAATTTCTATAGTTCTTCTGGGTTAATTGTGTATTTGATGCTTCTGTACCTTTGATTTCTGAAATTTAAAACTTAATAGATAAGGCTTCCTTTTTCTAAACACTTAATGATACCTTACTTCAGGTACCAAGTTGAATTATGCTTTAGCGATAATTGTTTTAATCAAAGTTTATAGCATAAGAAGGGACTAGTCAATATAAAAAATGTAGCGTGTTTTCATTAAGGTAAGTGCTTTTTTATTTTATTAAAGGAAGCTTTAAATCCCTCTCCTTTGGCAGTCATCAACTGTTCTTTATGTGTATGGATGTTTTGTTTATTCATTTGTTTTGTTTAAATCCAATTTTTTAGCACTTCTGTTGGGAAGAAGAGTAAATCTCTTCTCCATTATAACTTCTTAACCACTGGCCTCTGTAGTGAGAGGGAGGTCGTCTCTGTAATCCCTCTGCATTACTCACTGACTGGGTCAGTCGTGGGGATTGCTCAACGTTGGGATGACATCATCTGGGCCATACATCTATAAAATATGAGACAGTGAATTGTACATGTAGTGATCTTGAGTTACCTAGACAATGGTTAAGTACCTGCAAAAGTGAAGCATTTCGTTGGCTGCCTTGATGCCATTTGCTGTTCAGCAGTGACGTGAGCTTAGCCCCTTTTCCGCATGTGTAGTTTGTTGTGGTGGTTTATTAATTGATTGCAAACATGTCATTGGGGAGGATTTTTTATACATATGATATGCTGGCTACAAGCTCATAGTCTGCTCTTGTAATGTTGGTTTTAAAGTTAGTAGCTCCTTGTTTTGCTGTTCACTAATCAGACTTTTCTAAAAATTAGGTCAAAACCAGAATCAGGAATTGGGCATTTTCCATATTTGTCCCTTCCCTTGATCAGTTTTATATTACATTACTGTGGAACTACAGTCCATTTTATCAGATCCTGGTATTTCCTCCAAGTTCGTTTCCTAATTAATTGTACTTGCCTTAAAACATTTCTAAAATTATTGAAGCTCAACTTTTAATTTTAATGTTTTTTTTCTGGAGAGTTATAGTTAGGGTACTGATATCTCCTTGTGTCTGGATTGCTTTTAAAACTCAACTGGGCCCTGGCTGGTGTAGCTCAGTGGATTGAGTGTGGGCTGGGAACCAAAGGGTCCCGGTTCGATTCCCCGTCAGGGCACATGCCTGGGTTGCGGGCCAGGTCCCCAGTGAGGGCCATGTGAGAGGCAACCATACATTGCTGTTTCTTTCCCTCTCTGTCTCCCTCCCTTCCCCTCTCTCTAAAAATAAATAAATAAAATCTTAAAAAAAAAAAACAAAACAAAACTCAACTGGGAGCCCTGACCGGTGTGGCTCAGTTGGTTGGGCGTCGTCCTGCAAAGCCAAAGGTTGCTGATTTGATTCCCGGTCAGGGCACATACCTGGGATGCGGGTTTGCTTCCCGGTTTCTCTCCCATCGATCTGTCTCTCTACCCTTCTCTTTCTCCCTTCCTCTCTCTCTGAAAGCAATGAGAAAAATGCCATCAGGTGAGGATTAAAAAGAAAAGAAAAAACCACTGGGAAATTGCTAGACTTTGCAGTATGACAAACATGCTAAGTTTACTTCATAGCATGTATTATGAGTATTTAATGTACTAGGGGATAAAAAAGTTATTACAGGTTCACATTTATTTGTGAGGCACTCTGTGTGTATCCCTCCTATTGAAGTATTATAATAGTAAGTAATGTCTCCCTTTTTTTTTTTTTTTTTAAAGGAAGAAAGGCTTGGTTTTTTTTTTTTTTTAGATTTTATTTTTAGAGAGAAGGGAAGGGAGGGAGAAAGAGAGGGAGAGAAACAGCAATGTATGGTTGCCTCTCACATGGCCCTCACGGGGACCTGGCCCGCAACCCAGGCATGTGCCCTGACTGGGAATCGAACCGGGACCGCTTGGTTCCCAGCCCGCGCTCAATCCACTGAGCTACACCAGCCAGGGCAATGTCTCCCTTTTTTAAGTTGTATTTTTATATCTGTAACTGGGAAAGTAGGAATGGAGAGAGAATCGTAGGATGTCTGATTCTGATCTCATCTCAAGCTACTTTAAAAATAATTGACCATTAATAACAGTTCCTTGTTTTTAGAAGAGAGCTTTGACCCTATCTGTCATCAGGGACTACCTTTACGTTGTTTTGTACATAATCCAAAATGATAGTACATTAAGACATTTCTATTCAGTGGTCTGAGTGAACCCTTTTTCTTAATTTAACCATTCTGTTCTTGGAAGACAGAGGTGGCTGGTCCATTATGAATTTAGAGTGAGTTATAATACGTTGCAGGTTAAGGCCTTTATGAAGCCAAGCTAGTCTGTGTGTGGCAGTAAGGCTTTAGGTTAGCAGGCTAACCTGTTATTCAGGTTATTCACCAACATACTGTCACATGAAATCCAGGGGTGACAAGGCGCCTGTTTCCTAAAACGCATTTATTTATATGTTGATACATGCATCATGATTACATCTCTGGAAGAATATTGGAATATTTTGTTCATATAATAGATGGTGGGATAAGACGAGAAAAGGCATCCCACAAACTGCTAAAAAAGTTTGTGTGTGGACACCATGACAACATAAGAGAGCTGATGTTTAGTTCTCTTAGAACTGATGTTTAGAACTGATGGTAGCTAATGTTTATAGAGCACCTGGATAGGAGGCATCGTTGCTCATCCTCAGGATGCCCTGAGAAAGCATCACGAGAGCCTTTGTAACACGAAGTAGAGACTCAGCGAGGGCCTGGGTAGCAGTTACAAAACCAGGATTCCAAACCCAGGTCTACGAGACTCCAGAGCAGTGTGAGATCTTAAACGCTGTGCTCTTGTTGTTCCCCCAACCCCCCTACGTGTGTATTGCCTTGGTATATATATTTTAAACATTCTGTTTTAGATACCACCTTCTGTGTTTCTCAGTAATACGGTAAAAAAAAAAAAAAAACTATCATTCTCCTGGAGGTTTCTTTGTATTGAACAGAATAGGTTTCCTAAGGCTGATAGCCATCTTTTCCTTTTTGGACTGGAAATTTTCATTTTCCAAATTATCAATAGTTGGAATTTTTTAATTGTGTATACAGATATACATCATATATTTCAGATTATTTCCTGGATTTTTCAAAACACCTAGATCTATAGTAGCTTTTCTGGTCTTATAATTTGGAATAAGTATTCACTTGGTCTATGTCATGAAATGATTTTGCTGGCAGAAGTGTAAATAGAGCTGTAAAGACACTTATCTAAATGCAGCCTTAAATTTGTAAAAGTTCTAATTCATGTTTAGCTAGTTTTTCATGTACAGCTAACCCTGAACAACATGGGTTTGAACTGTGCAGGCCCACTTACATGCAGATTTTTTCTTTCGAGAAATACCGGTACTGTTTTCGACCCTCCAGTGGGGAGTCCGTGGCTGCAGAGGGCTGACTGTGTGCAGTGAACTACACCATTTCATACAAGGACTTGACCATCCTTGGATTTGGGTGTCCACAAGGGATCTTGGAATGAATTCCCCGAGGATACCGAGGGACAACTTAAGTCTTGGGGGAATCAGCAGTTACACTTAGATTTTCAAGTGCATGATGTTGGTGGCCCTGTACTACCTCCCGTACACTGAATTGTTCAAGGATCAGCTGTCTTGCGATTTTTCGTTTTGGTGTCAGGTTTTTGGCTTGAATTACTTCTAAACACCAAAGATGGCTTTGAATTTATAATGAAAATATCTGTTGACTTAAAGACACATGCAAATCACATAATGATTTTGATTTTAGGCCTTTTAAAATTTGTAAAGTATACATTTCTCTCCTTAAGAATGTTTATTTTCTGAACAATTTCTTTAAAGTTTCCCTTTTACCCAGTTTGTGTAAATGTCATGTAGTTTGTTTAGGTAATCCTTGTTTTCTGTAGGTAATCCTTCATTTTATAGGCAAACAGGGCAGATAGTAGTGGCTAAAGTAGATTTTCTATTATTAGCATATAATAGTAATGAGACCTTAACATAACTGTGTACTCAATAATCATTAAAATATCAAACAAAGTGATTATGTAATAAAGATATCTTTTATTTTACTTAATTACATAGTGAACAAGAGTTTTAGTTTTGACATTTCTAGATTGAACTCTGTTTATTCCTTTTGGTATTCGTTTGTATAAATACATAATTAGATTTGAGGGTAAAGCCCAGAAAAATTTGTCCATTATCCAATTTTTAATGTTTGTCTAATTTAAAACATATTTTATTAACATGCCACTGATACTTAACTTGATTCTTAAAAAATTAAAGTGCAACATGCTGAGATTACTAAACTGACATTCTTTGCTGTAGTTGGAACACTTCCCCCCCCACACCCCTTGAATACCTATTTTCAGCTAGTCTTTTTTGGGGGAGGGGTGCGAAGGGGAGTGATGCAGTTGGATTTATTTTATACACATGTATGACAACAAAGGACTATAGAGTGCATTTTCTTTGTAAAGTAAGGCACTTAACAGTTTTTCTTTGCTCCTTAATTTTATAGAGCCAGAATGAAGAATGGGGAGGTTTGTCTGAGGATATCTTATGATAAAGAGCAGTTTAAGACTCTAGTCCTTTTGAGCCCCAACTTATTTATTGGTAACTACTACATTTACCATTTTTGTGGCATGGATACAGTGGGGTGTTATGCAAAGAGTGTTGCACGTGAGATGATATCAAGTCCTCACTTGATTCCGTGAAGATCAAGTAGTGAACTACCGGGCTTTGGGCTGTAACCCTCAGCTGTGGATGCATGACGGTGTTGATCAGTGCTTTTTGAGATGCATCGGCCTTTCTTTTTTATACTAATAGCATCGTTTTGAAGTGTGGGGGTTTCCTTTTGAGGTTTGTTTGCTGTTGCTATTGTTTCTCACTAAAGCAATCTGAGAAATGAAAATAAGTGAGGTACCAAAAGCAGGCATTACACTCATGAATTTGTTTCTACTTCAGTATGATCCACTTTATGAACAGATTTGCTGGAGTTGTGATCATTAATCTGCCTTGTCTAGAAAGTGCTGCTAAAACTGATTTCTTTTAGTTCTGGGGCTACATGATATATCTTAATACTATGCAGTATCTTTGTAGAAATAGTAATCTGTTGGAGTGCATTTAAAAAATGGAAAGGTAAGAGTCTTAGTAGAAAAAGTAATTTCTTTAAAAAAGAAATCTTTTATAATTTGAAATTATTTTAATACATATTTCTTGAGGTATTTAGTAACATGTCTTTTAATAAGTTTTAGTTTTTTTTAAAAATTAAAATCTTGCTAATTAAGAATATTTGGGCATGTTAGTCAAACTCAAGAATCTTACATTGTTTTAAAACAGATGCTGCCCTGGCTGCTGTGGCTCAGTGGATTGAGTGCCAGCCTGCGAACTAAAGGGTCTCTGGTTCAATTCCCGGTCAGGGCACATACCTGGGTTGTGGGTTGGGGCCCCTGTAGGGGATGTGCAAGGGGCAACCACACATTGATGTTTCTCTCCCTCTCTTTATTCCCCCTTTCCCCTCTCTAAAACTAAATAAATAAAATAAAATAAAATAAAAATAAAACAGTTAGATGCTTTCAAATACATAAAATATCATTTAACAGAAAAAGTATTTTGATATCAATCCTCTTAGACAAAGTCCTATAATTCCTTTGCAGTGACCGCTGCTTACGTTAAAACCTTTAAGCCTAAACCCTTTACTGCTGTAGTCTTTTACGCCAGCATATTTTAATTTTTTTTTTAGGTTAACTTGATTGCAGTCTGCTAGAACAAATTCTGGATAAGTGAGGTTTGGTTACATTAATGTTTGAAATGGAAAATATAGAAGGGTAGATACAGGAAAAAAAAACAGACAGGAGAACAAGTCTTGCCTCTCACTTTACATTTAATAGGAAACAATTTGGCCAGTGTCCCTGGTTACTGGTTTTTAGGTTGTAATCATTTTACTGTATGTTTATGTGTTTTTTTTTTACCTTAGTTTCCCATTTTATTTATTTTTCTTTTTTTTATTCTTTTATTGATGTTCAAATACAGTTGTCTCCATTTCCCTACCACCACTTTCCCCCACTCCAGCCGCCCCCACCTCCCACCCTCAATCCTACCCCCTTTGGCTTTGGCCCACAGTAATAAGTACGTTTTATATCACACTAGTTACATACAGATAGATATGCCAAAAAACTTCTGTTAAATAATATATTCTTATTTTGCAATCTCACATTTTCTATTCTGTTCTTCCTTTTTTCCGTGCCAATCCTGATTTACTAAATTGCTTGCATGAGCCCTAGGATTGGGGCCTGCAAAAGAGCATACTGTTAGCTGTGGTGATGATTTTTTTCTTTACAAAGTACTTTCTGGAAAATTTTAGGATTTGGGTTCTTTTTTGCCCTACCGACATGCTCTTTTTAATGTTTTTCTATTGTTTCTTCTGTTGCCTTTTTAAAACAATAAAAATTCCCATTATAGGAAAATTAACAAGTCCAGGCAAGCACCATAGGACATAATCTTACCCACCAACCAGAGACAATTAGATTAACTCACTAGTTCTCAACTGGGGTGGTAAGGGCAATTATGCCTCCTCAGGGGACACTTGGCAGTGTCTGGACACATTTTTGATAGTCACAGCTGGCTGAGGGCACCTATTGCTACTGGCACCTAGTAGGTTAAGACCAAAGATGCTGCTAAGCATCCAACAGTGACAAGGACAGCCTCCCATACCCAGGAATTATCTAGCCTGGAGTGCCAACAGTGCTCAAGCTGAGAAATCAAAGTAAGAGTTGGTTTAATTTAATACCATGCACCATATAAAGATCCCATTTCTAGATCGCATTTACATTAAAGACTGCTACATCTTTTCAGTATAATACAGGGTGGGGCAAAAGTAGGTTTACAGTTGTTTGTATGGAAAATAATACACTAATTAATAAATACCAGTACAGTAAAGTGTTGCGTGCTTGGCACAGTAGACCTACGTTTTATCCCCACCCTGTATATAGTCCAGAGTATAAATGAATAGGTAGAAATGAATCCGAGTAGGAGAGGAAAAACAAGAAAAAAACCCCTAAATATTAGGAAAGGAGGACAAATATCCTTAGGAACACGTAAATTCCTGGAAAAATTACCTCTGATTCACTAAAATTACTTTTACTCAATAACCAGTGCCTGGGGAGATAATCTATGGTTGACTTCAGCATGTAACCCACAACAAAGCTTGTGGGATGTCACTATATAATTTAATTTCCTCAGCAACCACCAAATCTGTTAACATCTATTAAGGTAATTGAGTTTTTACCAGGAAACAGAATTGAATGTATCCTCCAGGCAGTTAGAACACTTAAATTTTCTGCCCATTTCCCCGTCCACCTTAGGGATTTGATAATTTCTTAAAAGAGGAATAGTTTAAATGATCAGAATTTGCATATACAGATTTATTGTGTAAAGACTTCTTTGTTGTTGGGTTTTTTTTGGGGGGAGCGCCCAATTAATTAGCCATAAAGAATTTACTCAGTAAAGATATTTGGAGTTTGAATATTTGAAATTCAGTGATTCTAAGAAGTCTTTTGTTTGGAAAATCCTGATTAAATTTAGGACATTTCAAGTTATGATCCAAATGGAAGATCAAAGCAAATACCTGTCTCTAAAAGAAATGAGATCAGTTTCTGTGTAATGATATGGAAAAGATACTTAAGGTATGTCAAATGAGAAAAACTTTAGGCACCAGCCCAGCTCAGTGTGGCTCAGTGGGTTGGGTGTTGTCCTGCAAACCAAAGGTCACCCCTTTGAGTGAGGGCATGGGCCTGTGTTGCGGGCCAGATCTTTGGTTGGGGGCATGCAAGAGGCAACCAGTCATTTTTCTCCCTCTCTTCCTTCCCCTCTGTCTAAAAATAAATAAAATCTTTATTTTTTAAAAAAAGATTTAGGAACCAGACATTAACTTAATGGCATTAACTCTGAAAATGTTTGAGGACCCCCCTTTCTAGAAGTGAAAAATAAGCATGTATTGTAAGTACATTTAAAAGTATAAAGTTTTCTTACAATTTTTTAAATGACAGTGCTGTGTGAATGGAAGAGTATACATTGTGTTGCTCCATCAGGTAAAACTTAGAGTAGCGAGGACTTCCGGCCAAGATGGAGGCATAGGTAGACACACTGTGCCTCCTCGCACAACCAAAAGAAGGACAACAACAATTTAAAAACAAAAAACAACCAGAACTGACAGGGAATCGAACTGTATGGAAGTCTGAAAACCAAGGAGTTAAAGAAGACATATCCAGACTGGTAGGAGGGGCAGAGACGGGCAGCCGAGCAGAGAGGACTCGCAGCAAGGTGGTGGGTGGCGAATTCAGCGAGGCAGGGGCTGAAGGAGCGGGTGGTTCTACATTCACCCGCAGATAAACTGGGAGGAACAGCTAGGGAGCGAAACACACCATGCAACCCAGGGCTCCAGCGCTGGGAAATAAAACCTCAAACCACGGTTGAAAACCTGTGGGGGTTGAGGTGGCAGTGTAAGAAACTCCCAGCCTCACACGAGAGTTCGTTGGAGAGACCCCAGGGTCCTAGAACCTACACAAGCCCGCCCGTGTGGGAATCAGCACCAGAAGGGCCCACTTTGCTTATGGGTAGTAGGGGAAGTGACTGAAATCCGGCAGAGAGCGGAGCAAGTGCCATTGTTCCCTCTCGGACCCCTTCCCCACATATAGCGTCAGAACACAGCGATGTGGGTTGCTCTGCCCCTTACTATGTAACAGGCGCACACAGACAAAAAATGGCCCAAATGAAAGAACAGATCAAAGCTCCAGAAAAAATACAACAAAGTGACAAAGAGCTAACTTACCAGATGCACAGTTCAAAACACTGGTAATCAGGATGTTCACAGAATTGGTTGAATTTGGTCGCAAGTTAGATGAAAAAAAGGCTATGCTAAGTGAAATAAAGGAAAATGTACAGGGAACCAATAGTGATGGGAAGGAAACTGGGACTCAAATCAACATTGTGGACCAGAAGGAAGAAAGAAACATTCAACCAGAAAAGACTGAAGAACCAAGAATTCAAAAAAATGAGGAGAGGCTTAGGAACCTCCAGGATATCTTTAAAGATTTTGACATCTGAATTATAGGGGTACGAGAAGGAGAAGAGGAAGACCAAGGGATTGAAAACTTATTTGAACAAATAATGAAGGAGAACTTCTCCAAGCTGGTGAAGGAAATAGACTTACAGGAAGCCCAGAGAGTCCCAAAGAAGTTGGACCCAAAGAGGAACACACCAAGGCACATCATAATGACATTACCCAAGATTAAAAATAAGGAATCTTAGAAGCAGCAAGAGAAAAGGAAACACTTACCTACAAAGGAGTTCCCATAAGACTGTCAGCTGATTTCTCAAAGGAGACCTTACAGACAAGAAGGGGCTGGAAAGAAGTATTTGAAGTCATGAAAGGCAAGGACTTACATCCAAGAATACTCTATCCAGCAAAGTTTTCATTTAGAATTGGAAGGGCAGATAAAGTGCTTTTCAGATAAGGTCAAGTTCAAGGAGTTCATCATCACCAAGCCCTTATTATATGAAATGTTAAAGGGATTTATCTAAGAAAAAGAAGATTAAAAAATATATATGAACAGTAAAATGACAGCAAACTCACAGTTGTTAACCACACCTAAAGCAAACTTAGCAAACAACTAGAACATGAACAGATCCACAGAAATGGAGATCACAATGGAGGGTTATCAGCAGGGGAGTGGGAGGGGGAGAGGGGGAAAAGGTACAGAGAATAAGCATAAATGGTAGAAAATAGGGAGGTTATGAATAGTATAGGATAGTAGAAGCCAAAGAACTTATATGCATGACCCATGGACATGAACTAAAGGGAGGGAATGTGAGTGGGAGGGGGTGTGCAGGGCGGAAGGGAATAAAGGGGGGAAAATGGGACAACTGTAATAGCATAATCAATAAAATATATCTAAAAAAAAAAAAAACTTAGAGTAGCTTTAGCTAAAAAGAAAGTTTCAGCCCGACTGGTGTAGCTCAGTGGATTGAGCGCGGGCTGGGAACCAGAGGGTCTCGGTTCGATTCCCAGTCGGGGCACATGCCTGGGTTGCAGGCCGGGTCCCAGTGAGGGCCATGTGAGAGGCAACCATACATTGCTCTTTCTCCCTTCCTTCTCCTCTCTCTAAAAATAAATAAATAAATAAATAAATAAAAAAGAAAGTTTCAGCATGTAAAGTGAAGCATTTGCTTTTTACCATTTTAGATACCATCTGGAGCAATTATTGTTCTTGCCACTCATTACTAATTTAATGTAAAAAATCACTTCTTTCCTAGTGCCTCACAATTGGTTGTGAAATAGCACTGGCACTGTGAGCCTTGTCATCTAGAAGATACTTAAAAAGTGCTTTCAATTTTCCTTTTTATTCACTGCTAAAAATAGATCTCTGAGTTTGCATACTTTCTGGCTCTTTGGCCCTTTGGGCTTCAGCACAGGGAATACGGTTCCAGAGTTAGTAAGGACTTTGCCACAGAACTCTGAGGGATAATCAAAAGGACCGCTGTATTTCTAGAACATGAAGGACAAAGGATACTACTTTATATGGCAAGGAATAAATGAAGCCCCTTTGCAAGAAAAAGAGTAGAGCTGTAACTTCAAATTACACTTTTTATTCAATGTGAATTACTTTGACTACATTGTGTACTAAAAAGAGAAAATCAGAGACTAGGTTTTCAATTTTAGATTCTCTACCACTAGTTTACCTAAGCAATTCTCATATCAACAGGACTTTAAGCCTTCAGATAATTGCTAGCTTACCAGTTTTTGTTGTAGTTTTCCCAGGTCGCTTTGCGTCATCACCCTTGTATGGCGAACGTCTGGGAATTTTTAAGGTAATGAGTTTGTTTTTTTTAAGGAGCGTGGGTGATTTTGAGAACAGGTGTAACTCAATTCCTCAAAATGTTTGTTATCCTACACTTCACACTACATCTGGTCCTTTTTGCAGGGGGTGAGAAACGATTATTCTTAGTATGGAGGAAAGTTGAACATAAGCATTCTAAGGAGAAGGAACTAATGCAGAGAGTGATGAAAAACTAATAGAATAAAGGGAAAAGTACCTATGTTGAGAGGGTGAATGGGAATGGAATCAAACATTGGTCTTGGGCAAGATGAGTTTTTCCTTTTTTCTGGAGGAAGTAATGTTGGGAAAGCTGTAGATTGTTTTTTTTCCCCTCATGAGCTTGGCGAGTGAAATTGAGAGTTGTCATTTTCTTGGCTTTGAGGAGCTACATGAGCTAGTGGAGAATGCTGGGAACTGAGGAGAAAAGAAAGGTAGCGAGCTTGAGGAAAATGTTGAGGGTTTGGAATAGACTTAACAGGGAGCGAATCACTGATGCGCAAACGGATTGGCCAGGATTGAAGGCCCATTTCCGATCGAAAATCATAAATGCCTAATCTTTATTCAAAAAATAGCTCTCCAAGAGTCTGTACTAAGGGAAACTTGTGATTTGTATTTTTGTAATATACCTGGAATAAAAATGTTCTGTTTTCATTCTGGCCCATATTCCCACGTAATCTACATCACTGACGTTTTAGCGTATTTAAAAACTAAGTTTGCTGAGTGGTAGGAGATAGCAATTCGAGTTCTGCACAGGGTCCCTTGTATGTTGTGAGACAGTTTACTCTCACCTTCCTCAATTTGAAATCAATTATTCCATGATTCTGAAGAGGTACTGGTGGTACAGGGCCCAGAATACTAGACTTATGTTCAATCCTTGGATAATTATGTGCATATTTATCATTTAGGTAAAAATCAATCTTAGCCTGGCCAGTATGGCTCAGTTGGTTGGAGTGTCATCCCATAAACCAAAAGGTTGAGGGTTCGATTCCCGGTCAAGGACACATACCTGGGTTGCAGGTTCTGTCCGTAGTTGGGGTACATGCAAGAGGCAACTGATTGATGTTTCTTTTCTCCCTCTCTCCCTTCCCCTCTCTAAAATCAATAAACATGGTGAAATCCACCTTAAATATTAAGTGGTCATTAAAGCATTTGTTTATAGCATAACATTTTCAGGCCCTATCAGTCTAAACTGGGAAGTTATTTAAAATATATTAATAGCACCCTGGCTGGTATGGCCCAATGCATTGAGCAAACAGCCTGCAAACCAAAAGGTTACTGGTTCGGTTCCCAGTGAGGGCACATGCCTGGGTTGCAGGCCAGGTCCCCGGTCAGTGTTTCTCTCTCACATCAATGTTTCTCTCCCTCTCTTTCTCCCTCCCTTCCCATCTCTCCAAAAATAAAGAAATAAAATCTTAAAAAATGAAAATATAGCAACTTAAAAGTAGTAAAATACATTTATTTTTTAGGGTTTCTTTTCTCAAAGGATGTTTTCCCAACACAGTGTTTTCTTTCTATGAAGACTATTCTTCATAATTGATGAATGCTAATTTATTCAAGTACAGTCTGCATCATTGGCTGTAAAATCGTTTGGTTTGTCACCAACCATTTCCTAAGAGTAGTGAAAGGTCTACCACCATTGAGAAATGTTCCTATAGAATTATTTGTTCTCTTTCATAGTTAAGTCTCCTCTGGGGAGGAAGGGCTGTGTACTCAGCCCTATTTGGGAAACTTCTTTTAATGGGCATATGCGCTCTGTGGTATAAAATTAAGAGAGAAAACAAAAGGATTAAAAACTATAATATAAATGCTCAAAGGTTGGGTATTATATAGGTGTAAGATTATCTGATAGACTTAAACTTTTCTTATTCTCTCCCCAGAAAATAGAATGAACGTGTACCAACTAGAGTACGTGCTGGAGCATTGACATGCATCAAAATGTAGTAGGATATATAATTCAGTTTGTAATTAAAAGTTCGTCAAGTTTATTATTTATAGTTTAGCATTACCTAAAAAGTCTAATTACATTACATTCCAAGGGATAGTTCCAATTATTTCATCTAACTGATACTAGCGAATTTTGCTCTTGTAATGACCCATGATTTATTTGTTTTACACAGAAAATACTTAAAGAGGTTCATTGACAAAAGGTATTATTAAATACTGTGACTCACTGATGCCATTGATACAGATGTAGAATTCCCAATAGAAAATGAGCTTCTAGAAGAAATGAAGCATTGGGGGGTTTAATTTATTATAATTAGTTTAACTTGCTGCTTCATTCCACTATAATCTATTCTGGGTGGGAAAAAATGGAAATTACCTCTTTCAACTGTTTAGGAATTACCTGAGGAGTGTAATTTAAATGGCTTTTCTCTTCAGATACTTTTGTTTTTAATGGTTATTTTATGAGGATCTGTTATTTACTTTACTGGGACAGTTTACATGACTTTGTAGTCTATCATTTTAAAGCACCAAGTTGAATAAATACTAAAATGAGGATATTTTTAAAGCTCTCAAATAAGCAGTTTTAAACTTCTTTAAAAATTTTTGATCATAAGCCTTTTGGTGGGGGTATTATCCCACGGGTCCTCTTCTCAGGAAATCTGCACATAATTTTGCCTCTAGTTTCAGGAGTTTCTTGGAGTCCCTAGAAATTCATCTCCGGACACTCTAAGGTCAGTTTAAAACGTCCCCTCAGGTTACCTCATTGATGTGAGAAACCTTTTTGGATACATTTGTAGGCATAGACATTTAACAGATCTGTTTGGACAGTTCTTTAAAGGATGATTTAATAAGTAATACATTCCTAGACTCCAAGGCAGTCTTTGGATTGTGTACAAGTGTGTGTGTTTAAGCTAAGGGAACCACTAAAAACGTCTGTTGCTACTTAAAATACCAGAGGGGTGACTATTTTTTCACTTTTTCTTGGGAAAGATTTTCCTTTAAGATCCTGTAAAAGAGTTTATGGTTGTCTTAGGATGTAATGATCTTCATTGAGGGATTAAATTCTTTGACTTGGTGTAACAAAATCCTGATGAACTTGAACATGTTGGGGGGAGGGAGTATTCTACTTGAATTTTCAGTTAACTCGGCATTGACCAGGTGACTTACACCGAAAATACTGTAGGGTTCTCTAGGATGCAGGTCATTTTGATTTATATATATATGTAGTCAAGTTCATAAAAGATGAATCTGAACTCCTGGGCATTGTTTAGAAGTTAAAATATTCAGCTATCACCAAAGAACGAACACAAAAACATTTGTTTCATTTACCATAAGTTTTCTTTACTGTGCACTAGACCTTCTAGAAATCTGATTGTTAGTTTGTGTACTGTGTGTAAGAACATGTGCATTTCTCTTGTAGCCACGTCATGAATATTTTAATGTCCCAGTGTACTAAATGACCACTCGACGTGTGTGCAGTCTCACAGAGGAAATATAAAGCTGATATACTTATGAAAGAAAATATCCTCAGCTTGGTGACCACCTTATAAAAATAGAATGTTTCAGAATCAATACCTTTACAACTGTAATTGTTTCCTGTTCTTACTCCTCTTCTGTTTCATTTTCATTCTATATGTGATCTTGATATAGCTTACTTCCGCTTGCACCTGGCTCTGTTTCTTCTGAAAAAATGTGACCTATGAATGTTTTCGTAATGTTTCATCTTCAACACATCCATGTCATTTGTGAACCATTTGTGATTAATCTTGTAAGAGGAAAACCTAGCAATTGTTACAATGTTTGCCAAAGAAAATACAGCTGAAACGGCTAGGTTTAAATAAGCAGTGCCATAATATATAGTGTGGTTTGGTCTTCAAATGTTGGGGGGAAAAACTATATTTAATGTGACTGTATTATAGTCTATATGAGCTAATGTGTTTTAATGTATCACATTGCAAGTGTATTCGGAAATACTAGTAAAATCTGTACAATGACATTATTTAAGGTAAAAAATGCACAGTTTTTAAGAAATCTGTAATGCCACATTTATTGAATCACATGTGTGCTATGTAATAATACCAAACAATCCTTTTAAGAACTATCAGAAAGCTATGTCAGAAAAATCTCACCTGCAATATCTAATAATAAGTAACCCTTTCAAAATATTAATACTGAGTTTATATAGTCAAATTCGAATATTCAAATAAGTTTAAATACTTACATCTTACTGGTTATGGTTTTATCATATAGTCTTCATTTAAAATACTTAATGATTTGTTAACTATGGTTTTATATTTCTGAATATTAAAACCTTTCATATTGATCATTATTGTGTATACTTTTAGTAAAACATGCAACATACTGTATTATAAAAGGAAAGTACCAAAGAACTCATTGTTTATATCTAGAGAGTTAAAAGCCTGAGTTCAGTAAGCTGTCATTAGACAATAAATTCAAAAGATGCTTACACGGGCTCAGCACTGAAAGAAGACCTATGAAAATGTGTCTAAGGCAGGCATGCAAACCAGTGCTCACCGTTCTTACCATAGCACCTGGACGGGCTATCAAATGAGGAATTTAGCATTATACATCGAAAGCGTTGGAAAACATTGGTCTTTCATTTCCATTTTTCCCCTCCATCCCGCTCCCTGCCCTGCAATATATTATTTACCTGGTTTCAGTGCTGCATAAATATGCATCGTCTCATGCCTGTTTGTTCTGGGTGCTGTGTGTTGAGCTGTTGTAACAAGATGTTGCTTGTTTTGTTTTCTGTATACAGCTGCTTGCTTTGAATTCATAGATTCTGAAATAGCTTTCCTTGCATGTCTAAAATAAAAATATTGCATGTACTTTGTCTCATGTGAATGACTTTTTCTTCTCCATCGCTTTGGATAATGTATTTCACATTTTAGTTTTTCCAGATAATTTTTTTAATTGTGGTAAAAAAGCACATAACAGAATTTACCAGCTTAACCATTTTTAAGTGCACAGTTCAGTAGTGTTAAGCATATTTGCATTGTTGTGATAAATCTCCAGAAATTTTTCATCTTGCAAAACCAAAACTCCGTACCCATTAAACGACTCTTCATTTCCTTCTGCCCCCAGCCCTTGGTAACCACCATTTTCCGTTCTATGTATTTGTGAATTTGACTCTTGGGTAATAGTTTTCCTGGGCAATTTTGAGCTACATTTGCAGTGTGAACATGTGAAAATTACACTTTAAACACAATTTGAAAAAACTACTATACTATCTGTACAAATCTCAAATAAAATGTGTAAATAACTCTAGGCCTTTTTAAAAAGACAAATATTTTAAATAATGCATATTTGAAAAGCAACATGGTTCTCCTCAAGAAACGCAATATAAGATTGATTGGCATAGGCAGTGAGCACATAGGAGAAATCAGCTCTGGGGAGTAGGATTAGGGACATTTTTACATGGGTAAGCTTAAGACTGTTAAATGTATAGAATTTGATGTAGGCAATCTTTTAATTAATACGCTGAAGTTTATGATACTTTTTAAAGTATTTAACATGAAATGAAGAGGATTTTAAAATTGGTTTATTTTACTGCATATGTGATTCAGTGTATTTAATGCTTAAGGCTAGACAGTAAAAATGAAGGAGACTGGCTTACATCACTCCTGGGAGTATTACATCATTTCCATTAGACTTTCTTTAAAAATTATGTCATGAACACTGAGACATGCAAATAGAATAGTACGAGGAATCCTCACGTATATACGTCACTCAACGTCAGTAACCATCAGCTCGGTACTCGGATTTGATTACTATACTAATTTCATCAGCCGCTGCCATCCCATTTTGCCTCAGTATTTTAGAGCAAGCCCTGGACATCCTGTTGTTTCATCTTTAAAACTAAAGTGTGTATCCCTAAAAGATAAGTACCACGCCCCATGAAACGAATGGTAATTCTGGTTCAATTTTTCATAACAAAAAACCACCTGCCTCCTTAGTGCGGCACTTACTGCATCACTCACAATCTGAAAAGTACATTTTTAGAGTTGGTTTGTCAGAACCAGATTCCAAACAAGGCTTGCATTGTATATAGCTGGTGTCTCTTAAGCCTCTCTTCATCGTTCACAGCTCCTGCTTTCTCCCCTTCGCCTTTTTGTTGTTCTTGTTAATGGAGTCACCTATGCTGTAAAATTCCCTCCATTCAGTATTTGGCTCATTGTAATCTTGTGGCGATGTTTAACTTGTTTTCTTATCGTCCATATTGATTTACATCTGTACTCTGGCTAGGTTGAGGTTCAATTTTGGGGGGACAAGAATACCTTATAAAAAATAGCCTATGTCACCAAGGCTGATTTTTATCCATTTTCATTAGTATACAAACATACTAAAAGGTCATTATATGAACTTTATATAGAGTTGGTTTATGGTACTTCATTTACTACTAACTGCTCAGTAACTCCGTTTAGATTGCAACTGTATAATGCTATCAGCCAACAGATTTTGAGGAATTTTGTGAGTCGGGTACTAAGCTTTATCCCTTAATCTCTATACATGAAGGTAAGTACTATGATCCTTGTTTTCCCAATGAGGAAACAGACCATAGAGTTTAAGTGTAACTTAGATTATTCCATGTAGTGCTTTACATTACAATTTAATATTATGGACTTACGGTTTAATGTATTTTTTCCCTTGCTTTGTGCTTTACCACAATCAGGATGCAAAAGTAAGTTAATTTATTATTGGATACTAAAAGTTACATTGCTATCCTCCATTAAAATATACTATGCCTTTTAATTACAAAATTGTTGCTAATAATACCTGACATTTTATCTACTTGGTCCCTTTTTATTTTGTGAAGTGCAAAATCAGTCCACTGGGAAATTTTTTAATAATTTTTTTCTAGATAAATGCCTGCTTTGGCTTCCTTTGACGTTTAAAGCTAGTATTGGTTGTTACATAGGACCAAAATATCTTTTATCCCAGAGCATTCTTTACGTTGCCTCCACCGAAGCCACTGGTTGCCCTGGGAAGGTCTGGGGAGGTGAGCTTCTGAAGCCTTGCTGCTGGGACAGTTAAGTCAAAAACGGAGTAAAAACTCGGAGGAACACATTTCTCTAAATACATGTGACCCCCTAAAAGCACGGAAACCAAAATTATGTGAAGAATCAGAAGAACTCAGGGCTTCCCCTGGTTTTTGTTTACGGGAAGTTTTGAATTTTAACACTAAGGGAAGCTTTCCTGGAGACAGGCAACGATTCCTTAAATCACCTGTGGGTTTGGCTGCTTTTTGTGTTACAGCAACAGTGCCCAGCACAGTGGTCAGTCCACAGATATTTAACGCATGCTGAAAATACCGTGGCTCCCACAGAAAACCGGAAATAACCACTGGCGCCCCGTAGTAGAATCCGCCCATACCACTGAACCGCTTGCTTCTTTGAAACTTGCACATCCTTCTGTGTCAGTTTCACCTTCTCAAACCACCCAGGTCTGCTTACCAGAGTCTCACGTTTTCCCTCCACAGGAAGCCGAAACCCCACGTAGTGTTCTTGAAGAGATTGGACTGACATAACTCTCCTCCCTTGTTGATGACTTCTTGTGGCATTTCACACACTGTAGATGGTCACTGCCTTCATGTCCATGTTAGCTAATGGTGTAAGATGACGTCTTGTCAGTATTACTGTTATGCTAAGCTGCTTCATTCAGGCCTACACAATTTTTTTTTTAAAGGGAACCTTGGTTAACCAATTCATAGCTTAGGAGACTTAAACATGAATTTGAGTGATTCAGAAAAAGAAGGGACCTGGATATCGTAAGTTTTATAGGTCTGTTTCTCTTAATCTGATTATATCTCTGAAAATGACAATCAGGCAATATACATTTATTAAATACCGTCTTTGGCAAAGGAAACTTAGGAAACCAAAGACCAGCACACTTCAGTGTATATGTGAATAAAGGGAATTGGCATCACATATCAAATGAATAAAAATCTCTTATGTTGAAACTTTAAAAACCAAATTATACCAAAGACCCTTACTGGAAACTACATACCTGGAAACAAAGGGAAAACACATGACTAAATTGGAATTATGTTTACACTAAAAATTATTTCTTTGGCATTCCAAATGTGGGATGAACACGGATTGACGATTTCACAATAGTGAGCATGTTATTTTTAAGACTAAGTAATATTTGACTCCTAAGATAAATTTTTGGTGGTCATAGTCATTTAGCCACTTCATTGGATTGTTTTTGATGTCCCCAAATAAAATGGAAATGGTGATTTACCAGGAATTCTTCATGACAGTCTTACAGAAGATGCGTTCCTCACTTCACAAAGCATTGCCTAAGTCGTTTAAAGCACGAAGGTCCCTCCCGGTGCGCTTGTTGCGGCCAAATGCACTTTGCTCACTCCTGTTGCTTCCCTCCACTTAGAAGTGCCGCAGACTTTAGGGGCAGCTTCCTGCCCTCCCATAGCATTCTCTAGTGATGGAAAATCTTATAGGAATAAAAACATACCACCTTTCATATAAAAGTGAGAGCTGAGTGAGGTCAAATGGCATCAGTGGGCCCTATATTTTTAAAAGCTGTATCAATGTCACTTTTATACATACTCCATATGTAAACGTCCTCACGGTTTACACTTTCATTTGTATCTGCTGGGCTGGATTAAGCTTTGTTGTGATTGTGACCAACATTCAGGCCACCTGTGCACTGTCTTATCCCGTTGCCAATTAGTTGTAATAAATGTTCAATGTATACCACTGTAGTGTGTTTTTATCTCTTTCCAAAAGCTTGTCAAACTATGGAGAGCTACTAACGAAAGAATTTTAACTTTTTTTTTCTCGGTAAAATGTTGACAATTCACTTCCATTTGAATGTGGTGGTTAAAAGCACACACATACTTCAAGTCTATTAAAAAATAATGTGGATTCCATGCTACTGAGAGCTTATCTACACATTTGTTTTCAATCAATAAACGCTGCTTTTAAAACCTGATGCACTTGACTTTTCTACTCTTTCCGAATGAGCAACGCGACTGCAGGTAATCAAAGGTATTCCAAATCAAGTGGATCCCCCCATGAACTGGATGGACTGATCTCACCATCTAGTGTCGCATCCGCAAATCCAAGCTTAGTTAAGGGACCTCCTATTGACTACAGATCGGAAATGTTTCAAAACTGAAATGATATTTAAGACGAGGAAACAACTACCATCAAATTAAGTTGCTCGTCTGCTGGAAGAAAAGAGAGTTGCAGCTTTAAAGAGCCTGCAACCCACTTACTGGAAACAAGCCTATGGACTGCGGGCAATGTAGAGTTGGAATGTTTGAATCATAAATAGTCATCAGGTTATAAGTTTAAAAAACATTAATAAACAAGTTCGAGATGGACACATGTCAGGATAATGAATCAGTCTGGTTTAAAAATTGCTGCTTCTCTGTCCTCCATGGCACACTGCCCATTAACACTTGGGAAAGTCACCAACACCTCATCATAACCTTGAGCACAAGCTGGCGTTTATCCTCCATGACATTTTCCCTCCACGATCTTCTACTAGGCTATTCAAGTTTGTGTAACTTGGCTGTCCCTAGGAAAGTACTGAAAAATACTGGATTTAGTGATAATTATTTAGCATTAGTGAATCCTGTAGATAATTACAGAAAGTTTTCAGTCATTTTAGGGCATTTAAAGCCTGGAACAAATCAATTTTTAAAATGAATTCTGGACTACATACTTCCTTTTATACACTAATGATTAAAGGGCTCATTTTCAACAGATGTCACTCAGAAATCCCAGTCTTGAAATTTCTACTCCTATTTCTGTTACCTTCACTATTTTGTGTGTCCTTAAATCTCTATTTCCAAATCTCCAAGTTTCCAAATTCCATATACTCTGAAATTCAAGATCTCTAAGGAGGTTAGGAGGAAAGGAGGTTAATAAGGAAATTAAAAATTTATGAGGAAGCCTGACAGCATGTTTTATGCTCTGAAATCTAAGAACAATATTTTATCTTAAGCATTGAAATAGAATGTTCTCTAACCACTTTACCAGAATTGCTGTAACACTAGGCGTATTCAGTGGCAATGACCTATACATCAAGAACTCTGCATTACACTATAAAAAAGAACACCCTAATGGGAAATCTCTAGCCGAGGAAGGACTGCAAATATGGGGTAGGAGAGAGGGGAAAAATTGACTACCCTTTGGTCCTTGAAAACCAATAGACTGAATTTTATGGTAAAAAAAGGTGTTGAGCTATTGTGCGTAGAAAAATCCAGTGATTACTAATAAAGGACAAACCACCAAATTTCATGGCTATTAAACACAAAAAACTGTTTGACTTAGCCAATGCATGCAAACAGTTAAACACATAAAATTTACCAAATTAGCAAAGAGAAAAGTGATGTGGGGTGTCGGAATAGCAACATTTATTATTGACAATGGTTTTGTAGTTTTTCTCAAGGGCAGTTTGGGAATACTTCAGTATTTATATGTCTTGATGTAATTTATCCTCAGGAAATATGATCAGAGGTGTATGAAAGTAAGGAAATCCACCACAGGATTGTTTATTTACAGCACAGATTCTTTAATAGAGTTAAAATAGGTTAAAATCCAACAAGAGGGATATGGTTGAATAAATTGATAGATCCACACTATTCAGTGAGTAAAAATAACATTAAGAATAGGGTTTGAAGAAATATGATATTTTGTGTGAGAAAAAGCATATTCAACTGCAGACATTTCTGTAAAAAAAAATGGTTGCATACCCAAAGGAAAAAAAGACTAAAGTAATGCTCCAGTGTTGATTTTTTTTTAGAAAGAGAGGGGAAGGGAGGGGGAACGAGAGAGAGAAATATTGACGTGAGAGAGAAACATCGATCAGTTGTCTCTTGCATGTCCCCAATCGGAATGGGGCCCACACCCAGGCATGTGCCCTGATGGGGAATGGAACAGGTGATCTTTCCGTTTGTAGGACGCCCAGCTAACAGAGCCGCACCAGCCAGGGCTTAACTGCTTATCTGTAAGGGTCAGGATTACAAGAAGTATTCATGTTGTTTATACATTTCAGCTTTCCTAAAAAGAAACACAGAAATTACCAAAGAATAAGAGGATTTTTAAGATCTGCAGGTGACAAAGGGTTCTGCCAGACTTGCTGACCCATTTAAACTCAGAGCCCTCTATCCAGGTATGCAGCAGCTGTAATAAATAAGATATGCAATCATTTCAGAACAAAATCGGTTTATTTGGATTTGGGACTATGAATAGTTCTGTCTCTACTACCTGACCTCCTCCGGCCACGACTCCTGGACCTGGTGGGGCTGGGGCTGCGGGTCCGGCTGCGGCTGCGGCTGCGGCTGCGGCGGCTCCTGCTCTGGCTGCCCCGGCCCCGGCTGCGGTCCCTTTTCCTTTCTCTACTTCGGGACCTGTGCCTTTCGTGACTCTTTGCCGTGTGTTTGTGAGATTTCTTCTCCCTGTGGCTACTCCTCCTTTTCCTCTCAGCTTCCCCATTCCTTTTGTAGGAACGGGACGGACTGGGACTTCTCCTCCTCCTGGGCCTGCCGTAGTACTCATCGTGGTGGCCCAGCCTCTCTCTCCTCTCTGAGTTCTTGCCAAAGGAAGAGGCGGACCGATCTGGAGACAGGTAGATGTCCCTGTTAGCTTCCCAGAATTCATTGTTGGGGTTTCTGAACACGTGAAGAAAGTTGCAGTGTCTTCCTCTTGGGCACTGTTGTATTTCAAACAGACCTGCAGTGGCACAGTGAGGACACAGCATTATGGCTGGCATTTTATCCTTCTCAGAAAATATAGTTCTCATGGTGGATGTGACAGAACTATTTTTCTTCTGTGTATTATTTAAAAGGGGCTTACGTAAATCCATGTCACAGTTTGGGTTCCCAGAATTTCAAATATATTCAAGTGCTCTAACCAATGGCACTGTGAAAAGTAACAAATCAGAAGTCTTAATTAGCCAGGATACCCCGCTCGTCTGCTGGAGTACAGTGTGGAGCGCAACGGAACAACTGGTGACCACAGCTTTTTCTAGGCTTTCACCATCCCATTCACTGACTATGTCAATTCCTAGTTAACACTTTACGAAGAAGATGGTAAACGCCGGCCTAATGCTTTTAAGTTTACCAAGTGCTTTTAATAGGGAAGATTCTTGTCAAAAGTGAAATCTATTTGAACTCAGAGATCCTCTTGGGGTTTGCAAACTTTCGTTTTAAAAGCAGTAAATTCTCCAAATGTGTAAAACAGTTAAAAGTGAAATACCTCCATACCGCACACTACATACAAAAACGAAGTCAGAATGGATCACAGTCCTAAATGTAAGACATGAAACTAGGAAACTGTACAGCGAACACAAAAGTAAAATCTTCGTGACATCGGACTCAGCAATGGGCTGTTAGATCTGACAGCAAAAGCACCAGCAAAACCCAAAACTAACAAACAAACAAATAAATAAGTAAATAAATGGGATTTCAACAAAAACAACTTTTGTGCCCCGAAGGACGCCGTACAGGTGAAACAACCACCCACATAATGGGAGAAAATACTGACAAATCACATCTGTGATAAGGGACTTATCTGTAGAATAAATCATGAACTCATAATACAACTTAATAATAAAAAGATACATAATCTAATTAAAAAGGGGAAAGGATCTGAACAGACATCTCTCCAAAGAAGATACATAAATAGCTAATAACAAGGACATGAAAAAATGCTCCGCCATCATTAGTAACTAGGAAAAATAACTAAGCTGTTATTTGGAAAAGGACAAGTGTAGTAGCCTCCTGCTTTGGGGGAGTCAGGCACACTCAGAAATCCTACTGATGGCCCAGAACTGACAAAAGGAACTGCCTTTATAAAGAAAACACTTCTACTTCTTTCAGTCCCCACGCCTTTCAACTTAAGCTATAATTGTTCTTTTGGTTTGCCAAAGCAAGGGATTCCAAAATCTTTTTTCTCTTGAATAAACGGTTTTTAAGTGACAGCATCCATTAAGACCAGGTTGCCAAAGATTCAGACTTTCTAAATTATAGATTTTTAAATAAGACATGTTAAGCAGGCAAATGTAAAGCAAAATAAAGGGTCAGAGACGTGCTCCCTTAAGGCATGGATAGCTCCATGTGTTTGCTAACAGGTAGCTCAGCAATACAATTTGGCTGAGCCCATCCAATACAAATCAAACAAGAACGAGGCCATCCAAATCGCTGGTTATTGAAAGAACTGACTCATTTCCTGATTTGGGGCCACTGTCAATGAGTCAGTCTGACCAAACGGACCCTCACCGCATCCTACAGTTAGACTCAACCTACTGCACAAAAACATGTATTTCAAGTAAGACAGGGAAGGTTATAGGTAATGTTGTAGGTGGCAAAGATGACCAAAGAGTACTTAGGGATAAAGATAGGGAAAATAACGTAGCTCAAGTGAGGGGAGCAAACGAAGAGCAAAAAGCTCTGAAACCGTGGTAAGGGAAGGTGGCTTCCCATGGTAACAACTTCCCAGGCTTCCTAAAGTGTCAGCCACACAGCCCAGGACTGAGAATGAGAAGACCCAATTCAGCTCCAACTCTGTCACCGATACATTGTGACCGCGATCATCTCACACATAAACAGACCCAAAGGTCTGTCACAGATCTAAAATGTGATGTCCTTTATAGAATGATCTTGGTTCACCTGCTGCGTGAGGTCAAAGCTCTGCTTTACCCCTTTAAAAGCTTGTTTTGTTTTTTTTTTCCACTAAGAATGTCCTTTTATATAAGTGTAGAACAACTGGGGGGAAATCATCACGTATTTTACCACAAATTGCCATTTTCCACCGGGTCACTGGGCAGAATTCGCACTGAAGCTGTCGTCCTGCATACCACCGTCCATTGAACAGAGAAAGGGCTGCTTGGCATTCCTCTTCCCTTCAAACCACAAATTAAAGGACGCACTTTATAGTAACATTTTAATATGTATATTAATCCTGTTGTTAATTAAGCCTTTTATTAGTTGATTGTAGGATCCACCAATCTCACTGCTTTTGTACTACTGAAAGAGTGCTCGTTAGAACATTCAAGTTCCTGCAGCTCACAATTTATCCAGGAACTCTCCTTACTAACCCTCTGACAGGTTCTGGTGCCTGCAAATTGGCTTGAGTCAAAGCTTCTTAAATCAAAAGACTGGACCATTCAAAATGCAGAAGTCCATTGTCACAGCCCATTGTTTCTCAGCTAAGACTGCTGTTCTGCTAATTACAATAGTTAACTTGACCCATTAGCCACAGTGCAGCCCAGGCAAAAAGCAAAACAAGCAGAAATGATACACTAAACTGCACACTAAGATTACCTGGGGCTTCAATTCCCAACTTACACTCTTGATTTATACTTTTCTATTGTCTATTCTAGTCATCCCTTTCAGTTTGTATTTTAATTATTAAAATTATTTGAAGAAAAAAAACCTACATTTATAAAAGATTCAAAACTAGGTACTTATACTAAGAATGAAATCCAAATCTATTATTTTCAAATCCCTTCATATTTCTAGATCAGCTGTTAATATTTACATTTTTAACACTTTCCGTACCGCTCATGAGTTTTCTCGTGTTTCGCGCGCCATCTGTTAAGGACCGCATCACGAGATGATTTCATTAACGTGCAGTTTGCCCAAAAACCTGCGGTCCCTGGCGTATGTCTTAGAGATTTCTATGTGGTACGGAATGTGTTAAAAATATCATGCATAGGAAAGTTATAAATGCAGTGGAAATAATTGCAGACCTCAACATAATCACGATACTGTACTGTGACAAAATGTGACATTTATGTTCAGGATACTTACGATTGGTACTGAACATACACGTTGCCCCTCAGATGAGGTTCCAAGTTGCAGCTCACCTAAGGAACAATGAAGAATTCCATCATTAAACAAAAACCAAAAACACTGAGGAAAAGAAGCCCTTCAGTCATCAAATGCACTTTGTTCAGGTCAATACTACCAAAAGTAGTTACCAATTGTCAATCGAAGAGTCCAAATTCGAGGTACCACGCCACTTTCACATCTATTCAAGTTATACTTCAGCACACAGCAGTAGCGCAGACCCCAATTACCTCTGTTCATCCAGACCCTTTCTTCCCCAGAGATATGAAATGGTTCACATGTGCATAAGAATACAGAGAACAGAAACCAGCCCACCCACACACCAGCCGGACTTAACACGAACCCCTTTCCTTCTTTTTTTTTAGATTTTATTTTTATTTTTAGAGAGAGGGGAAGGGAGGAAGACAGAGAGGGACAGAAACAGCAATGTATGGTTGCCTCTCACGTGGCCCTCACTGGGGACCCGGCATGCAACCCAGGCATGTGCCCTGACCGGGAATCGAACCGGGACCCTCTGGTTCCCAACCCGTGCTCAATCCACTGAGCTACGCCAGCCAGGGCCCCCTTTCCTTTTTGACTGAGAATGTTTACATATGTAAAACCTTAAAGACCCAGTTGAAGCTCTTCGATCTTATTCTCCCTCCTCCATCGGGTACATAAGCACTGTATCCTGAGGTTGGGTGTATCCTTCACATTCCAAACATAAATGCACACCACACACACACAAATATCTATAGCTACCCACACACACAGACATAAAATATACACACACATAAAATATATACATGTCTACTATGTATATATGGATATACACATTTTTATGTGTACATATGCCAAGAAACATGTATATATATAATGTATAGCATTGCTTTGTACATTTGAAAATTTTATATATATAGTATTTATTCCACATTCTTTTCTCAAGATAGAGTCCCATACACTTAATGACTCATTTTTAACTACTGTATACTGGATATATCAAACTATCAAATTAATTTGTCTGGTCCTGTAATGACACATATCCAAGGTGCTTCCCGTTTTTCATCAACAAACAGTGCAGCGGCCAGCGCTCTGCAGCACGTGTCTGTGGGCGTACAGACTTGTCCGGTGTGCATGTCCACAAGTAGCGTGCAGATCTGTGCATCTGCAGCTCCACTGGGTGCTGACAAACTCCTGCCCTCTGAAGTGGTTTTACTAACTCGCACATTCTTGCCCTTTCTTGGTATTAAGAGTATTAAAAATTTTTTACCTGATAGGTGTGAATAATCTCTCATTTCAATACGCACTGTTCCTATTATTAGTTAGGTTGAACATTTGATTATGGCCTTCAACAATGACGCATCTGACTTGGTTTTATGTAATGGTATAAAAAGGTCCTCAAATATTCATAGCATTGTTTAGCTTTTATTTTCAAAATAAATGTTTAATTTTACAAATTTGTTCCAGCGTGTTTGTATTAGAGCATCCAAAAATAGGCCGGACCCATACAGACCGACAAGTTCATACCTCGGGAGGCCACATCAGCTGCACCAGGGACCTTAGAGATCACTTAAGCCAGTGGTTCCCAAGACCCTGTTATTACTTTTCCATGATACATGTGAGCTTTTGGAAATTTTCCTAAACAAACAGCTTTCCATTTATAACTGCCAATGTGGCTAGCATGAGCTTGGCTGATAGAATTCTAAACAAAATAAAAAAGAATACACGGTGGTTAGTAGGTGGCCTGTTGCAGGCAATGATGTGATTTCCACTAACGGGTCTGAAGTTTTGAAAGCGGCCCCACCACTAAGCTCGTGGAGCACAATAATGTTGGGACCCTGCAAGGGAAACCGCTGATGCTGTCCAATCCCTTCATTTTGGGATGAGGAAAAGGTACGTAGAGGTCAGGTGACATGTTCCAGAATGCATACGCAACAGAAATAAAAGGCAAAGGGGAAAGAAATTTTTTAAAGAATTTTAAGAATGTTGCTATTGGTAGAAAGAATCATAACCTTGAATTTCACGAGTGCTGCTGGTTAGCAGTTGTTCTGCTCCTGGCTGTTCCAACTGTCATTTCCAATGAGCAGGAAAAAAAAAAACATCTCTATTCCTATCTTTTTCCAAATTATGGGACATTTTCCCAGCCCTAACATAAAATAATCATTCCGAATTGGATCTGATCACATCACAAAGTAGGAGGCTTCACCGTGGTAGGATTCAACTACCGGGTCCCACGAGCAGTGGCCAGTGCACCTGACTTTACTCTTGCCTTAAGGAAAGTGTCAGAATAATTCTGTACAATCTGAACGCCTCTTTTTCATCCCATATGCTGTGCCAAAATGTAACTCTGGGAATACTATGCTCGGTATTAAAATGATCCAATGAATAAAAACAATGTAAAAAAGGGAATCAAGATCCAGGTTCTAGGACAGCTCCAGAAGAAAGAACTGCACCTGGGGTGGCACCTTCAATGCAATGCAACAATGTGACAACAAACGGAGTAAGTGGAGTGGTGTTCCCACTGTGTACACTGCAGCTCTGGGTGAGACCCATTACAGACAGACGGAGGGAGAGAGAGGGAGGGAGGGAAGGAAGGAAGGAAAGAGAGCGTTGTCCATCATAGGTGGCCTCTAACTAACTGAATGCTGGGATGGCTGTCTGTAGGGATCTTCTGCAGAGAATTCACTGGCTGGAAGAGGTAGACCACAAAGGTACTAAAGAGATCAAAGAGCCTTTCCCCTCTAGTCCTTGGAACCCAGGAACTTTATGCTCTTACATGTAAGTAGTACCTCCACCTAGAGAAGGAAGTTACATTCACTGAGTGGCTGGGTGGCCGACACTGGGCCAGGCACTGTGCCCTCGCACACGCCCCGCCCCCCCCCGCCACCCCAGATGGAGAGGCCTTGCTCCCCCGTCCCTTCAGGCACTTCAGTAGGGAGTGAACCTGCCCCCTTCAGGCACAGTGTGCATGCGCACCTTGAACTGGATCACCTTCCCCACGTTCTTGAACTCGGGGAGCACGTCCTCGTAGAAGTCCAGGAACTGCTGGTAGGTCTCTTCTTCACTGTACTCCAGGCTGGCGTCGGGGTCATAGTCGTCCCTTCTGCACTGCTCCATTCCAAATGTTGTGAACATGCTTCTAATGAGGAGCGTGGGGCTCGATGTGGGGAAATTGTGTTTACGTGAACACCTGCATAGGAAGGAAAAGTTTACATTCACTAGCCCAATAGTTACACATTACACATAAAGAGTTTGCTTTACATTTGGAGATAGAGCCCTGGGTGGTGTGGCTCAGTGGATTGAGTGCTGGCCTGTGAACCAAAGGGTCGCTGGTTCGATTCCCAGTCAGGGCACATGCCTGGGTTGCGGGCCAGGTCCCCAGTAGGGGGCGCGAGAGAGGCAACCACACATCGATGTTTTTCTCCCTCTCTCTCTCTCCTTCCCTTCCCCTCTCTCATTGGAGGCAAACCATTATGAAGAACAATTTTCATAGTGTAAAATGGACCAAGCCATATCTGAGTAATTTTTTAAAAAATCTTGTATATGAGTTTATTTTCTTATTTACTCCTCCTAAAATAAAATGAGGTGGGGGAATGTAATTCAAGATTCCAAATCATCAAAATTTTCCTGATTAGGTTTCTAGTTTAAAAATTGATACAGAAAAAAATTTAGAAAAAAAAAAATCCCCAGTACTTAGGAAGAAAAAAAAGGTTGAAGCACTAGGTATGCGTTGGAGAAAATAATGGCCCTGAAATGATGAAATGGTTACCTCCCCCTCACGTTTCATGTCTGTAATATATATCTGTACACCCAGTGAGATAACTGCACACAGAATGCCCTGCACACACTGTGCCCAGCTCAGAAATGTGCAATCAGTGTTCACTAATGTGAAATTTTCTTTTTTCCAAAGGACCTCCTACATTACTCAGTTAGGGACCTTTTGATGAGATCCACCTTCCCAAGCAGAGCTGCTGACAGTGTAGAGCGAGGATTCAACCTAGCTGACGGTGTTCACAGTGAATCAGAATTTTACAAGTACGAAGCACATGCAGAATTAAACAAGACACCAAGGTAACAAGGTTAACATTCTGCTCATGGGCTTATTACATCTGCATGAACTTGACTGTATTTCCCAGGGTGTTAAAAGAGCATTTCTAAGTTCTGAAAACAGAGCCAAAGTCCCTGCCTAGGGCAAAATCCCCCGGCCTGGAGAGAGGCCATATGACGTGAGTATGTTCAAGGCCAGCCATATAGGTCTCGCTAAGAAGTCAGCTGAGACAAGCGAGAATTGAGAAGGCAGTCTAATGCTGTGGTACCAAGCCTGTGTGGTTCTAAGAATCACATGGGGAAAACTGAGATTTCTCAGTTCCTGCCCCAAACCATCTGTCCAGACCTCAGAGAATGGGGGGCCCATATTTTCAAAGTAACTCCCCACTGGCCCTGAAGGTCAGTTATGTTTAAGGACCCCTTGTTTAAGACACACTGTTTACCTATTATTAACCAGATACTCAAACAAGTAAGACTGCAACACAAAATCACCGACATAAACACTACCCTACCCCAAGGACAGTCAATAAATGGTGTGGGTCTCCAAATGCCCCCTCAGGTAAAGCTAACTGACTGCCCCTCTTTTTCTCTTTTTGAGGGGACATGTCAGGTACCCCAACCCTTGTCCTCATATATACAGTGCAGTTAGGCTCAATCACTTCTTGAAGGTCTTCTGTAAGAAATTCTCATGAAAATTACATATGCAAGTTAACAAAACATCTATCAAAGTTATGTTCCACCTTCCTACTCAGTGTCTTTATATAGTTATTTCACGGGAGAAACATTTAGAATTCGATACCAGGAAACCCTCTGGCTTTCCGGATACTGCTCATTCTTCCTTTTTGGTAAGAACTATATAGCTCATCATCTGCCTGGGACTTATTCAAGTCCAAGACCAAATGTACTGCCCATTCGCAACCCTCTTTCTCTTCCTTTCCTTGACTTTGATTTGTTTTACTTTAATAAACTTAGTGCAGGAGACTGGGAGTTTTATTTAAATGGCTTCTGGAAATAGGTGAGGTGTAAATGACCACTCCAGTAAATAAGTTTTACCTTTCACCAGTAAGTATATTCTTTGAAGAGAAAAAAATTATTCCCCTCAAAGCTGTGACTCTAAAACATATCAACTCCAGAAAGATTGTGGGATTGAACTCTACCACTACAAAACCAAAATAACCAAAGAAATGCTTAAGCTAGGCACGTGTTTGTCTGATGACGTGACAGACCTCAGCAGAAAAGAATGGTTACGTGATCTGGAGCAGGTCCCTGCAGCTCCCTGTAAAAGGGACACAGAGTTTTTGTCTGAAGGGATGGTGATGGATTTTGCAACTGCTTCTTTCATTGAATTTGATGTTACAACACAACACAATGAAAATATTCAAATCACTCCTACTTTTTTTTTTTTTTGATAGTTGTGATGGTGAGTGAAATTGCATATGCCTATCAAAATATTTAGACAAACGAATCTGCCCACTATCAGTATTTCCTTGAAACAACTCTCAGGGGTGACTCTGGAAAGCCTGACAGGCCACTTCCCTTTCTGCAGATCAGTGCTGTCATCTGATTTCCCGAAACCACTCAGGATATTTGCCCTATGTCTTATGCCCAACAGAAGGAGAATCCAGAATCAGATGACCACACGTCTTAAAGTTCAAGGAAACACTAGAGATTATATCATCAGTGAGGAATCCTGCAAATGCAAACTGGTTCAACTGCCCACACAAATGTGAACTCAGACTGAGTCTCTATCGTCTTTCAAAGGTAATTTCACTGTACGTGTTTTCAATGGTGGGGAGGTGTTTTACATCAGTCATTACAATTTCTCAATGAAAATGACCATACATTTGGAAAACACTTGTAAAAGTACAAAGGGATATAAAGTTTCATTAGTTCCCACTTCCTCAAGAGGAAGCTTTCACTATTGACCAGATCCTGTAAATGGTTTCACAGATCTTCTGGGAATATATAATCCTACTGTAAAATATAAAAGGAGTCCTGGCCGGTGTGGCTCAGTGGAATGAGTGCCAGCCTGCGAACCAAAGTCAGGGCACAGGCTTGGGTTGCGGGCTGGGTCCCCAGTAGGGGGCATGTGAGAGGCAACCACACTTTGATGTAAAATATAAAACGAGTTACACACCCTACACTCAATCCTGGGACACATTAGAAATACCTGACAACTTTTCAACTAAGGCTGCCCAAGTCTGAGAGACTCTGATTTACTCAATTTGAGGTAGGACATGATTTTTGTAAAGTTTTCTAGATAATTCTAATGCACATCCAGGGTTGAGGACCAGTGTTCTTAAAAAATATAAAATAGTTTTAAGGTTTAAATTTAAAAGGAAGAAAAAGATAGAGAAGGTTCATATTTTCAAAGAAAGAAATGAACTGACAGCATGGATGATTGCATGAATAAGATAAACACGAGAGACAACATGCGGTTGCTCTGAATACGTATTAAATTGCCTATTCATATCCCTTTTTGAAATTAAAAGGACACTTAAGATGTGATTAGATCTTTTCTTTTGCGGAATGCAGACTAATAATTAGGTTTTGCCTTGGATGGATGCATTCACCATTATGAATTATTTACCTAATGTGAGTTCTTCATTCATAAAGAGAGCAAATTATAAAAATCACCATGGCCTGGCACATAGTTGGTGAAAAGAAATATTTGCTAAACAAATGAAGACCTCAGCACTTAGTTTCCCAATGAATGTCTTGTGGAAACACTGATGCAACAGAAGCAGGGAACGGAGTGTCTCAGAGAGTAAGGGCAATGAACTTGAAAACCACTGTGAGAGGGCTTGCCGTTTGCCGGGCACTGTTCTGCCTGCTCTCCCTGCATTCACTCATTTCAGCCACACAACGCCCTTGTAAGGGGGTGCTATTTTTAATCCCCAGTTTGAAGATGAGGGAACGAAGGCACAGAGAGCTTAAGTAACTTTTCCAAAGTGACAGCCACTAAAGCCAGTTTTTGACCCTGGCGTCTGTTCCTGAGTCGGAGCTGACTGAGAATAAATCAGAATACTTCTCCTCCCTTCACCGGCATCCTGTCTTTCACAGCTATCCCTTTAGGCATGCCAATTTTTTAAAGCCCCTTTTGTGCGCAGTGTTGGCCATTCAAAAAATAAAGCCAGGCTGCTGCAGGGCCTTGAAATAGGTGATTTCCCTATCCAAGTTGTCCCATGTGAACTAATGCAAGCACAGGAAGAAAACAAAAAGCAAAAGGTCTTCATAAAGCTGTGGAAGGAATGCAAAGGAAGCCCCCCCCATCCCCCGAAACTGGCTGCTGGTGAGTGGTGCGGGGGGGAGAGCAGAGGACAGGAAGACGGGGTTGTGGAGAAGCAGCAAGAACACCGCGGACGCCTGACTGTGAACACCTCAAATTCAAGCCCGAGTCATCCCCCAAAACAGAACTCAAACACCTCAACACTTTGATGCACTAAATCCTGCCATGATAAACCAAATCAGTTACCTATCTCCGAATCTGCAGGCTCCTGTTTTACTGTAGAATGGACAGTTAGCGCGATCTTTCTCCATTATCCTTAGGTCTGTGGGTGGTTCTGGGTTTTGCCACGTGGCGGCATTTTCCAACTGTTGAAAATAACCATGACTTTACTGGTGGTGTAAAAATCCATGCAGAATTAAATGTTTAAAGTGTATTCAGATATTTTGGTCAAAAACAAAGACTTAAAAATAAAAATTCTTTTAACAACATACACACTTAAGTTGTAACATGCAATGGAGACTTTATAAACAATTGTGCTGAGACACTAGGCTCCCAGTCACTGGCCATGATCAGGCATCACTATGGCAACAGGGAGCAGTCACCAAGGTTTCCCTTTGTCCATCCACTCTCTGAAAAGGGTAGAAAGACTTGATAGAGAAGCACCACTGAGAGAAATCAAGGTTACTCTGAAGCAGGACAGACGGATGACCGTGGGCTAAGAGTGTGTACTGTTGCTCATCTGTACGTTAAGGACTAGAAGCAAGGACAGCCCACAGCGGTGATTCGATACCGTTTGCTTTTGTTCATCGATAAGTTTTGTGGCTCTTGTTGCATAAACCACAGAGTTGCAAAAGTGACCCCAGGTATTTCAGACATGATCTAAACAGTCAACCGCAAAATTAACATCGCTGGAAGTCTTGTTTTTAAAGAAATGCTCATCAGTCTCAAATTCTTAACGAAAGGTTGTGGAAATACCTCATTTTCAGCCCGCTCCAGCATCTTCTGCACAGCCTCCTACAAATGGTGCAAACATAGGACTTATGAAAACTTGGAAGTCAGGTAAGTCACATCTGGTTCCTGTGGTTAAGAATCTCATGTGTAACAACTTTTAACAACCCACACATACAAAAAGCTTCCGTTTCTAATTTGCTTTCTAAAGCACATATCTTCTGAAAAGATTTCAAAGGATATAAATTTCAGTTTTTATTCTAATAGGACATCTAATGGCTCAGAATGCAAAACAAAGAAAATATCATCTTATAGTAACAAGCATATTTAGTATATTTGAGCATATATATTGTGTTCTAGTTTTTGAGATGAGGTATTATGAATATTATAAAACACAGTGCTAGCTGTGCCCTCAGTGGATTGGGCGTTGTCCCACAAAAGGTCGCTGGTTCAATTCCTGGTCAGGGCACATGCCTGGGTTGCGGGCCGTGTCCCTGGTTGGGGGTGTGCAAGAGGCAATCAATCAATGTTTCTCTCCCTCTCTTCCTCCCTCCCTTTCTGTCTCTCAGAAAATAAATAAAATGTTAAACAATAAATAAATAAAACACAATGTTAGTGGAAACACCGTAACAATTTAACAGATGCTAAAATATCACATGAGCAGTAGTAATAAGGATGATGGAAAATCTCAAACTTTTCAATAAGGCAAAGGAAATCCTGCTATCAGCCAGGAGATTTGATCTCACTGGCATTTAAACAAGTTTTGAAATCATGGTTGAAAGACTTCTTTTTCCTAGCCCCTTAACGTATTACATAAAAGAGTTGTCTGTCTAGCTGCTTACCTCATAACTCTACCCAGTCATGTAAGGATCCTCAGTAACTTAAATGCTCAAATGAAAACTCTGCTTCTTCCCTACTCCCCACCCCTCTCAATGCCCCGTTTCAGTTCAATCTAAAAACTTACGAGTGTATGACTTGAACTCGCCTCCCTTTCTTTCCCCTCCCTGTGCATTCAGTTTACCAGCTAGAGTCCAGTTAACTCGGCCTCAATACACCCCAAATCTGTGTACCTCTCTGTATTAAGCACCACTCTCATCCAAACCACCGCCGCGTCCTATCTGGAAGAGCTGCCTTCTAAATGGTCACCTATTTCCATTCTGGCCTCCTTCATCATCACTCCCCACCCCCGACCCAATCCCCCTTCCTCATAAAAAAGTCAGAATGATCTGTTAAAGGCAAAGATACAAATTAGATGAAGTTGCTCTCTGCGTGAAGACCCTTCCATGTCTTCCCATTACATTTAACATTCAGAATCCACATTCCTCCTTCCAATGCAGGAGGCCTTACCTGACCTGGCCCTGCCCGCCCTCCTGACATCCTCCCCGGCCACTCTCTTCTTCGGTGTCTAGGATAAAGGCACCGGGACCTTCTTCCAGGCCCACGCTCAGGCCTCTTCCCCTGCCTACACCCCTTTTTCTCCCTGAGATCCCTGCACTCAGGGGTCAGCTCACACATCGGCTCCTCGGAGAAGTCTTCCTTGACCAGGCAATCTAAAGAAGTACTTCCCTACCCCACTCACTCTATCACATGACTCTCTGCATTATTTCTTTATAGCACCAGACATAGTCTTATAGCACTTAAAAGGAGATTTGCTTGCTTACTTATCATCTGGCTCTCCCGTGCAGAAAACTAACTCAGTAAGAGCAGAGACTGTATTTTTTGATGATTTATCTCCACTCACTACACTAGAGAATTATCTAGCACAGAGCAGGAAAACAGACTGCATATCCCTTTATACATGCTTAGAATCTACTTCTAAGCATTTTATTCACGTCTTCTTAATGTCTCATCAGACTTCCTTTGAAACAAAAGTCTTAGCTTTTTGAAAAGAAGCCTTAGCTTTTTTTAAAGATTTTATTTATTTATTTTTAGAGAGGGGAAGGGAGGGAGAAAGAGAGGGAGAGAAACAGCAATGTGTGGTTACCTCCCGTGAGCCCCCAACTGGGGACCTGGCCCATAATCCAGGCACGTGCCCTAGACTGGGAATCGAACCGGTGACCCTTTGGTTCGCAAACCAGCGCTCAATCCACTGACCCACATCAGGGCAGAAGCCTTAGCTTTTATCTAATTCCAGAAAGACCTCAATTGAAGAACATTCTACTGCTAAAATGGGAATTACTCTCTATTAAAAAATGACAAGCTCCAAACAACTGTGGTGCCCCTAGAAACCTAGCGTAGTCTTGCCTTGTACGGAAAGCAGTGCTCGAATACGCAGCGCTCTAAGATCTTGCCCTGGAATTAACTGATAGCCTAAGACACAGAAAACAAATATCATAGAGGCTGCATCTACCCCGTCATGACTAAGAGGTAAATAAGTGCATTTTTCTCCATGATAAAATGATTAGCTACCCAATTTCATGCTATTCCAACTCAGCAATATAAAGAAAAGCTACATCCTGACAAATGAGTCAAGGAAAGATGAGCTGCGGTATCTTTGAAATAAATACACTGTTAAGGAACAGCAAGAAAATATACCCAATCGATCTTTCAAAAGAATCTTGAAGATACAGGAGATATGTGCATACAACCTCATAGATGTTTTTACATGAGCAACTATGTGTTAGCGACAATTGTGTTATAGCCCAAGTTGGGAAGGAAGTCAAGATTTAATAACCCTAAACTTTCCTAATTCCTCAGTATGAGAGCTCCAGATTTCTTTCAATCAACTAATTCTTGCTGACATGCCATAAGGAGTTAACTCTCATAAATTAAATAAATGTGGAAACTATACAAACTATTATTCTCTAAGTCAACCCGTAGACAACAGAACCTCAGAAAAACACCATTTGCCCTAGGGTGGTACACAGTGTAAAGCAGAGGCCAGCTGTCTGTTTTTGTAAATAAAACAATAAAGTTTTATTGGAACACAGCCACAACCATTCATTTCAGATCATCCCTCACACCAGCAGAGCTAAGTGTTTGCAACGGAGACCGTACGCACCAGAAAACCTAAAATGTTTACACTTTGGCCCTTTACAGAAACAGTTCGCCAATCCTTGGTACAGAGGGTAGGATGAGTGAAGCTGAAGAAAAGCCTTAATTTAAGGGCCACCACTGCACGGATGAAAAGAAGAGCACCAGAAGGAAACTCTAGTGTGTACTTTACTAAAAACTTGATTCTCCCGGTTCGATTCCCAGTCGGGGCACATGCCTGGGTTGCGGGCCAGGTCCCCAGTGAGGGCCATGTGAGAGGCAACCATACATTGCTGTTTCTCTCCCTCTCTTTCTCCCTTCCTTCCCCTCTCTCTAAAAAATAAATAAATAAAATCTTAAAACAAAAAAAACAAAAAAAACTTGATTCTTTTGAGACAAAAAAAAAAAAAAAAAAGAAAAAATGAGCCCAAGCCCTGCTTTGCCTAAAGCTTATTCTCCAGCCCCATCACTTGCCACGTCTGCTCACTAAGAGGATACGCAGCGCGTTTATCCTCTTGTGACAGGAATCACCTCTCTCTCTCTCTTCTCCTGCAGCTTCTGCGCCTCCTCTTCTTTCTCTCTTCTCTGCTGTTCTTCCCATTCTTCCTTTAACTTTCTCTTCACGGGGCGGGAGGGAGGGGAGGAAGGAAAAGTAATATTTTTTCAGACTTGTGTTTGAAAACATTGAACATACAGGGTAAATACATGAAAAACTTTAACAGCATTGGTCAAATGGATGATACCCAGTTTTTAAAGTTCAAGATACATAACTCTTCATGAGTTTTGGGGAACTAGTTGGTCACCTGGCTATCTGATTAATACTGTACCTCCTGTTCTTCCTGCCGTTTTCTAGCTGCCTCTTCCTTTTCCTTCTTTATTCTGAATTCTTCTTGTGCCTTCTGCTCCCGCTGCAACCACTCCTCATGCAACTTTTGCCTATCAGTGTGATAATGCATTCAAAGAGAAGACATGGGATTAATCTATACATATACACATGCGTACAATAGTAAAAATGACATGTCTGCGCCCTGGCTGGTGTAGCTCAGTGGATTGAGTGCAGGCTGGGAACCAGAGGGTCCCGGTTCGATTCCCCGTCAGGGCACATTACTGGGTTGCGGGCCAGGTCCCCAGTGAGGGCCGTGTGAGAGGCAACCATACATTGCTGTTTCTCTCCCTCTCTGTCTCCCTCCCTTCCCCTCTCTCTGAAATAAATAAATAAAATCTTAAAAAAAAATCAGTAAGTAGCATGTTATTTGAAAAAAAAAATGACATGTCTGGGAATGACTCAGCTATCATGAAAGATGTATTCTAGAAAGCAGTTCAGTGAGAGTAGTCAGAAGACACGAGTAATGATCTTAGAAAAGCACTACATTTCAGCAACTAAGTTCCTAAAGGGTAATAGCTTAAAACCACTACTTCTACATTTCTTATCTGTGACATCTTTTACGTACAGCAATGACATGACAATTTTCCACGCAGGTTGACCATAGTGATGTTTAGGTGCCAATAAAGTGAGTAATGAGTTTCGAAGCCACATCAGCTTTTCACATTCAAAATGATTACCCTTCCTATTCTGTATGTTTTAAAAGTGTCCATTACAAGATTGCAGCACTACGGAAAACTGGCATCTTCTGCCATAAACCTTTGGACTGCTAAGTGGTTTGGACACTTAAAAGACTCCTGTGGTTTGCCTCAAGCACTGAAACTGCTGAAAGAAAAATAAAACTACATCATGATCTTGTCTTTCAACTAAAGAAAGCTACAGGTTTTAAGATGGCAAGGAGTTATAACAACACATCAGCAGGTGCCTGGTTTATTTTTAAAAATGACCAACTATAGAGTAACGTTATCTTAAAATGCTGTCTTGCACCTCTAATATCACAAGTTTCGAATTTAAAGATGGGGTACATTTCAAAAGTTTATAGCCAATACATGTTTAGAACATAGATTGCATTTTCTCACTGAACCTGGAAATGGAAATGAAGTATAAGAAATTGTTCTGTATTTTTTTTTAATATTTTATTTATTCATTTTCAGAGAGAGGAGAAAGGAGAGAGAAAGAGCAATGTATGGTTCCCTCTCACATGGCCCTCATCGGGGACCTGGCCTGCAACCCAAGCATGTGCCCCGACTGGGAATCGAACTGGGACCCTCTGGTTCCCAGCCCGCGCTCAACCCACTGAGCTACACCAGCCGGGCTATTCTGTATTTCTTTAGTGACATTAGGAGTCAAATAAGGTTTTAAGTCGAGTGTGAGGACCTAACCACAATTTCAAATACTCTACAGGGAAAACATATCCCATTTCCAAGTGTAGATTCTAGGAACACGTCTTTAAGCCATGGGCGAGACTGGCATATTGCAAATATCAAAAGTTATAGATGAATTTCTGACTAGCAGAGAGTCGGTGCCCCCAAACCTCACATGGTTCAAGGGTCAACTGTGTAACTATAATCTATAAAAATCTATAACAAGAAGAACCAGAGTTATCACAGCACCTCCTATCTGCTAACAGTATGTTAAACACCATGCATTTACCATCTCCTCTAACTGCCCTGAATCTATGAGGGAGGTACTATGATTGACTCATCTCCATATTTAAGGCAAGAAAATGGAAGTTTAGAGAGATTACGCAACTTAAACACAGCTAGTAAGTAGCAGGGCCGGCACTGGAATCCACTCCCATGTTCCCAATCGCTATTACATTTTTTTCTTTTTGGCATTTTGATAATTTCACCTACTTATGTGCTTAGGTAGATAAATTAATTATAAGAAGCAACATTTCCAGTGAACACACTGAATAGCTAGAGACTGTCTATCAAGTTTTTTCTCCTTTTAAAAAACTTTTATTTTTTATTGTGGCAAAACATACATACCATAAAGTTTATCATTTTAAACATTTTTAAGTGTACAAGCAAGTAGCATTAATCACATTCCCATTGTTGTGTTTAAGTTAAAAATAAAAATAAAAATACTGAGAGAAAAGACAGAATATTTTGTTATCTTGCGATGCAGAAGTCCTTTATAAGTCAGACACCAAAGTCAGATACCATGATGAAAGTTGACGACATTAAAATCAAATTATGGTACTTAATGCTGTAAGCCAAGTTAGGAGTGAGGACAAATAAGAAAAAATATACATCACACATATGACAGATAAAGAATTAATATCCTTAAACAAGTAATAACATTGCTATAGCAAACTTAAAAAAAATCCCAAAAGGGAATGGTGCAAGACTGAAGCAATCTACAAATAGGTAAGAAAATATATAAAGAGATATTCAACTCTGCTCATTAAGAAATGCACATCCGAAACTTCTGACTATAGGAGTTTATAAAATTGATAATACCTAGTGTGAGTGTAGGTGTAGGGAGACGGCACCTTGATTCACCGTGGAAGGGTTGCAGACTGCAAACTGGGGTGCCCCTCCTACCTGCCTGTCTACACTGTATGTATATTTATCCTTTGATCCCAACCATTTCATTTCCAAGCATTTTCCTTAGGAAATAATAGGACAATTACCAAGGATAGATAATCATGGATGGTCACTGTCACTTTGTATACAACAGTACAAAACCTGAATGTAAATTAATTAGTAACATTGTGTTACTTAATGGTAAATAACCTAAATGTCCATTGATAAACTATAAATTATGAATAAAGAATGATGCTATATCTATACAATGGATACTATGTTGCCATTGAAATGCTTGAATTAAATCTGCATCAACACCGAAAGAAATGGCTTATATATTTAGCAAAAAAGCAATTCATAGAAAGATATGTATAAATATCATCCTATTATATTAATATAGAAGTACATCTACATTTTCTTTCTTACATTCTTAACAGTGAGTATCTGGAGTGTGTTGAATTCATTAAAGCTCTTTCACTTTGTACACTTCTTGATTATTTAGATTTTTAAAAAAGATTTTATTTACTTATTTTTAGAAAGAGGGGAAGGGAGGGAGAAAGAGACAGAGAGAAACAGCAACGTGTGGTTGCTTCTCACATGCCCCCTACTGGGGACCTGGCCCACAACCCAGGTATGTGCCCTGACTGGGAATCGAACCGATAACCCTTTGGTTCACAGGTCTGCACTCAATCCACTGAGCCACACCAGGCAGCACTATTTGGATTTTTTCATAAACACTTACGAATTAGTAAAATCAGTGAAAAATATTTCTATTAAAAACAAAAAGACAACATATAGTTTTAGCCTGTCAGCTAGAGATTGAAACAGTTTATCCAGGCTATTTTATAAGACCTATTTTGGACAAGGTCTTATATAGAAGACCCATACTTATTAGTAGAGACGTAATACTCAAATCAAATAACTGGCTTCATGAGCAGGGTTTCAGTCAGTGCTGACCTCTGTATCTCCAACAGTTTCTCTTCTTCTTCTTGTTGCTGTTCAATAATAGCTTCCTTCTCTTCTTCCTCCTTCTTCTGTGAGAGACCTGAGGGAATTTAAATGATTTATTAAACAGAGTATTACAAAACCTTAGTCAATAATTCAGGAAAATATCTAGGTACACTTAGGGTATGATCCTGTTTTTAAAACTTTCTAATACTGCTCCAACTGCCCAAATTTGGTACAATGTGAGCGTCAAAAATGACAATATTGGTAGTTGCTAACACATGTAACTAGATACGGAATCCCGCCAGTTTTACAACTTGCTGACAAGGCAGCTCATTTCAGGTTAAGGAGAACTGGGTGCTAAAGAGGCTGCCTGTAATTGAGAGGTTGACATTCCAGAAATTTCTACCAATTATTTGTCTATTCATTCTTATAGTAATTCTTTAGAATATCTGTATATTGTAGCCTTGGGGGTAATGTTTACCCACCCAATATGTGCTATAACGAACAGCAGTGTTTGGCAGGCTACAGTATCATGAATAACAATTTAGCAAAGAATTGTGAAGCTGGAGTGGACAAAAGTAGGAGGAGTAATCCAGAGACAAGTACTTAAATCTTAGATCTGCAATTAGCTATATAATTCTGAACAAACCTGTGACTTGCATCCTTCAACTGACTAAACTGCCAAAGGACATGATACATCTGCCTCTCAGCAAAGGTTCACTCCGAACACACTTCGCAAAGTCAGAGGGAAAAAAAATCAATGCAATACAAACAACAGTTACAGGATTTAAAATGGAAAGAAAAAAGTATGAGCTTTAAAAAAAAAGTATAGAAGAAAACAGGTTAAAAATGAACAAAGGTAGCTGAGAATTTTAAGGGGGTGTGGGGATCACTAAGAGAATCATTAACTCCAACCTACCCTGTTTTTCCTTTCATCCCTGATACTGTATCCTGCTTCTACTGGACCGGTTTTGAATGAATAAAAAAAAAAAGGAGATGCTAACAAAGGCTGCAGTTAAACACACTTCTCTTTCCATTCTAAATACTGCAAGCATTGCCACTAAAATAATTACTAAGCAACTCCACTGGTAAATAAAACCTGGCTATGGCTACATTTCTCAAGGCCTGAGAATCCTGGTTACTTGAGGCCATGGTCTGTGGTCTTCAAGAATTGTCAGGATAAATTAAACAAAAAAAAAAATTAATTAAAAAAAAAAAAAGAATTGTCAGGATAACTGAATAAGGATTTTCTGGATAATCAGGATGGCAGGCACTATAGCCCAGTACTCCAGGGTGATTTCAGTGCTCCTACCCGCATTTACGTATAACGACAATATCATTTTATAACTAAGTTAGTAGAACTAACTTCATTCTATTAAACAGGCAGGCTTAATAAATATTAGATTGTGCCACTGAAGGGCAAGTGATCCCATGGCCAGTACAGATGAATGTTCCAAAATATTTGAACAGAAAATTTAATAAGTTGTAAATAACCCTAGGCCAATGGTAGTAGTAGCAACATTTCAAACTCCAATCGGCACTGTATTCATGTCATCTGTCTCCCATCACTTGTAACACTGAGTTAATGTAGGTTTGACTTTTACTGAATATATAATTTCACTTATTTTTGTAATTTGTAAATACATTGTTTTCTAGTGAAAAGTTTCATAAATAGTTTTACACTTATATATTTCAAGGGTATATTAATAAGAACTTGAGTCTACAAAGGGTCTCATGTTACTCAAGTTCGGAGAACCTCGCAAAATATCTAAAAATCCTCAACTCCTGCTGGTTTTGCAAAGAAAAGTGTCCACCGAATACTTACTATGTGCAAGGGCTGCACTAGCTGCTGTAATTCATGATGCCTGCACCTGTAATATTAGATACTTTATAGTTACATAGAATCAGTGGGTGATGATTCACGATGCCTCTTTCCCCCTCTTTAGTATTGTAACATTGTTCCCGACATGTGTCTAGCACCACTTTACTTCGGAGACAGTAGCCATTCTTATCAGATAACAGCACTTGGCATACTTTTGACACTGGGGCTAGCTAGGATGGGAGTGGGGAGAGCGACTTCATACAGAGAAAACAGGAGAAGGAGTCGGTTACCTGAGTCTCTCAATCGGGCAAGTTCCTGACGTCGTTTCTTCCGTTTCTCCTTCTTCAGGGCGGCCCTGTATTTTTTGTGGCTGGAGAAAGGAGACAAGCACACTCCAGTGTAAGTGACTGTACCTGCAGCGCTGCCTGACTGAGTTCCCCTCTCATCAGTGTCAGTGCACAGTGACAGGAAAGCGCTCGGGTGCCCAGGAGTGAAATCTTGCTTTCGTGTTTTGATTACAAAACACGCACTGACCATCCCTCGCCGTTCCATGCCCCAACGGCCGGTCTTCTCTATCCGGCCACCTGTTCCCCTCCTCGACTCTGGCCCACTGACATCCACGACAGTTCGCACCGCGCCCCGGGAGGGGGTGGAGCTGCCGCAGTGGCTCGCTTGGTTGGCCTAGCTCCCTTTTCCTTCCTGCCTTCGCAGCCTCCATACCTAGGATCGACCTGCTCAGCCTCCTCTTCTGGCCTGCCCACCTCCCTCACCCCAATTTACCTTGGTTTCTCCGGAAGTATCAACCCTTCGGGCGCCGCCATCTTGCCAGCGCCGCCACGCCCCCAAGAACCGCAGGAAAAGGCGGGGTTAGGAGGGAGAGTGACAGGAAGAGAGAGAGCGCGAGAGCGAGCGAGCGAGCGTGCAGCCGAGCGCAGGCGCAGGTCCGCGCGGTGTCTCGAAGGGGCGAGGCAGGGTACCTCTCCCTAGGCAGACCCGAGACGCAAAGCGAGCGATTTCCGTGAGTGACCCGTCTTCTGAAATCCTGCACAAATGAATGTCTCCTTCTCAAAAATTTGTACCCCTCCCTGGAAGTATTTTTTCCCTCCTAACGCTTCCCCAGTACCTTAACCCTACCGTCCCCTACACCACAGTGGAACGTCTGGTAGCCTAGTGGTTAAAGTCACACTCCTCCCTCTGTTTTCCTCACCGCTTAACGACACCTCACTCCACCTATAGCAGCTTACCTTGCTTCCGAGTTCGACTTCCCTCTTCCTCCTGCCACGATTCCACCTATCAGCGCCTCAGACAAAGCCCCAGACTCACTCCCTTCCATTCACGCCTACCGGTTCTACAGGTGAACTTAACGCCTTGGCCTGGCTTTGTAACTCTCTGCTCCAAATCAAAGTTACTGAGTTACCCAATTACTAAACTGCCCCAGCTTCCCCTAGTTCCTCCTTGGAATCATTCAACAGAAGCCCAAACTCTGCCTAAAGCCTGGCCTTACAGAGCCACTTGGAGTAACACACCTGCAAACTGATCTTGTTCAGCTCAGTGCATCGTTAACTAGAGACTTAGGCTTTGGGCTTGGATGGACTAGGAAACTCAGGCCTTGGCTCTCTGATCTTGCGGAAATTCCTTAATGTCTAGTCCCCAGTTTTCTCATCTGTAAAAATCAAGATAGTAATAATACTTCCAAAGGTATGCTGCGTGTTGGCATAAAACGTGGCAATAGTTACTGTCCCTGACACACTCGTTGTTATATCACCATCGTGAAAACTTCCTGACCCCCCTCAAGAGTGAGTTAGGTGTTCACCCTGCCTGAGCTCCCAGCATAGGTATTTCACCTTTCATTAACACTTATCACACCATATTGCACTTTGTTGCTTTCAAAAGTCTGCTTCTTGCACTAAATCTTAAACTCCTTGAAGGTAGAGACTTCAAAGTTATATTCCCAAACTAGAGAATGCCCTGAGTGGCACAGAATGTAGGCTGTGCAAATCACCAATTTTGCTATTTCCTGTGACCAGGACTTATGCTGAAAATCATTGCCATTCTGAAAGCATCAGTGTTTAGGTTGCTGTAACACTTCTTATAAATTGCACCAAACTTTCATGTAATAACAATAAGAAAGAATGTCTTCTAGGAAGGTACTCCTAATTTAAAAAGCCAATTCCATTTCCAAACTATAGTTACCATCATTTGAATTTATAGATCACGAGATAAAAGTAATGTAGAAATTTGCCCGGCTGGTGTAGCTCAGTGGATTGAGCGCAGGCTGGGAACCAGAGGGTCCCGGTTCGATTCCCGGTCGGGGCACATGCCTGGGTTGCGGGCCAGGTCCCCAGTGAGGGCCATGTGAGAGGCAACCATACATTGCTCTTTCTCCCTCCCTTCTCCTCTCTCTGAAAATAAATAAAGAAAATCTTTAAAAAAAAAAGTAATGTAGAAATTTAATGCAAAGATACATTCTGCTATGATAGTCCAATAAATAGAACAAGGTGATCTTATAATATATATTTCCTATTTTTTCTTGGTGCTTGAAATATATCTACTTATTCTCAAGTGTGTATATTTCAGTTTATGCCCCTTCTATGGGAAAATGCCTAAATTTTTAACTTATATTGTCAGTAGAAAATAGCTGATTATCTAAAAAAGAAAATATTTTACTCATATAAATGGTGCAGTAGATGATGCTATTACTAAATAAAGTCTTCATTATTATAAAGTGACCAAAGAATAATCCATAAATGTATTTGTGTTTACTGCAAGCATAAAAGGATAGCAAGAAAAAAATGTCTACTTTCTGAATGCCAGGCTTGGACTCTTTCAATTAGATTTCTTGCTCTAGTAGGACAGTGGTATTAGGATTCACTCAATGGTCAATGCAGAAATCCTCAGGAAAGAAAATTTCATTCCTGCCCTGGCTGGTGTGGCTCAGTGGATTGAGTGCCAGCATAAGAACTGAAAGGTCGCTGGTTCAATTTCCAGTCAGGGCACATTCCTGGACTGAGAGGCATGTGAGAGGCAGCTGATTCAATCACAGTGATATTTCTCTCTCTGTCTTTCTCCCTCCTTTCCCCTTTCTATGAAAGTAAATAAATAAATAAATACAATTTCCTACCTTACCTATGATTAATTTCAGTATTATATTTATTCAAGGACATACAATGGAGTCTCAAGTCTCTCCAACCCTCATCGCTATGCCAGGGGCCTTACATATTTTTCCAGATTACAGTTATAACTTTAAAATAGCAAGATAAAAGTACTTATGAATGTAAATTAACATAAAAATATTGATTTGTAAAAACTGATGAAAAGTTTTCTTTGGAGGAAAGAACTATCCAGCAACAGTTCTTATCACTTGATTCTTTTGTATAGTGGTAAGATCAAAGCGACGCAACTGCTGGTAGTTTAAGAATGAATGGTGGCAGAGCTGATATGCCCACCAGGAACCCAAACCAAATGACTACATTTCTGAAGACTGGTTGAATTAAAAAAGACAAGAATAAAAGTGCACACATACTGACAACATCCTAGTCAGTTCTGGTTGCCATAACAACATACCAGAGACTGGTGGTTTATAAATAACCACAATTTATTTCTCACAGTTCTAGCTGAGAAGTCTAAGGTCAAGTTGCCAACAGATACAGTGTCTGCTAAGTGCTTCCTTACTGATTCATAGACAGCTATTTTCTTGCTCTGTCCTCACATGGTGCAAAGAGTGAGAAAGTTCTCTGGGGTCTCCTTTATTTTTTTATTTTTATTTATTTTTTTAAAAGATTTTATTTATTTTTAGAGAGAGGAGAAGGGAGGGAGAAAGAGAAGGAGGAACAGCAATGTATGGTTGCCTCTCACATGGCCCTCACAGGGACCTGGCCCGCAACCCAGACATGTGCCCCGACTGGGAATCGAACTGGGACCCTTTGGTTCCCAGCCCGCGCTCAATCCACTGAGCTACACCAGCCAGGGCAGGGGTCTCCTTTAAAAGGGCACGAACCCTGTCATAAGGTCTCCACCCTCATGATCTAATCACCTCCCAAAGGCTCTAACTCCTAATGCCATTATCACCTTGGGGGAGGGTGGTGCACAAACAGTCCATAAATACAAGAGTGCATTACTATTTATCTGTAACATAGCTGGTATTGTTTATATGTACTAATTATAAAATGAGAGCATATTCACTTAAATGTACTATATCCATTTTTATCAATAAAATCTGACATGAAAAAACTTAACCAACAAAGTAGAATTAAAAAGAGTAAAACATTAAGTAGCATAGGTGCCAGGTAAATAATGTTGATTCTTCTAGTGACACAGAAAAATACTTAAAGTGATTAAAATACTGTATTTTTCCTAACATCGTGCCAAAGAATGTGTCTTCCAGAAAGACAGCTTCCTAAACTTTTTTTCAGGTGGATGCCTGGTTTTAAAATAGCCAGCATGACTCTAAACCATGTAGCCCTGGGGAAGAAGACAAGGGCTGGCAGCTTGCCCTATCGGTGATGTCAGCAGATCGTGCCCTGGTTTCACGGAACGAGGTAAGCTGAGGAGGAGCTGCTGGCTCTTTCCTTTCCTGCTTCTCTAGTGAATTCCCTATGAGTTTTGTAGTCACTTTCTGATCTACATGTTAAAGGATGTCTCACTAATTTTGTAGACATCTTCCATACTCAAAACAAATAATAGTAAGAAAAAGTCATTCAATAAATATTAATATGATAAAGAAATTGCTTTTATTAGCCTAGTATTATTCAATAAGGATGAGCATCAATTTAAATACAAAATTCTTTCTCAAGCCCATTTTCCCCCTCCAGGTCTAGGAAGGTGCAAGTAAAACACTTTTGGAGGCATAAAACACATAAAAAGTTTCCTGCTAGAGTGTACCAGTAGCCAGGGAATCTATATTATCCCTTTGGGGGGCAGATGACTAAGGCATGCATGAAAGCACACCCCCAAGGAAGTTTCCATAACCTCTGCAGGGAAGGTGACCAAGAGTTTATCGTGCAAACCAGGACATGGTTGAGTGAAAGAGGGTGCTGTTAATAATTACATCAGAACACGAGGTGTAAGTAAATCAGAAGTGGCAAACTGAGAAACACCCTATAAATACAGGCGGGGAAGAAGTAGTTTTACAGTTGTGAGTACGTGAAACACAGAATTTATTCTTGTATTATTATTTATTTATTATTGTATTATTTTCCATACAAACAGTTAACCTTTCAACAGTGCAGGGGTTGGGACACCAACATCCTGCGCAGTCAAAAATCTGTGTATAACTTTTGACTCCCCCAAAACTTAACTACTAATAGCCTACCCTGATAACATAAATACTTGATTACTGCATATTTTGTATCTTATATATGTATTCTTACTATATTGTAAGCTAGAGAAAATAAAATGTTAAGGAAATCATAAAGAAGGTGGATAAAAGACTTAAATATAAGTTGTGACACCATAAAAGTCCTAGAGGAGAACATAGACAGGAAAATCTCAGATATCCCACACAGCAATATTTTCACTGATATCTCCCCTAGAGCAAGGGACATAAAGGAAAGAATTAAACAAATGGGATCTCATCAAAATAAAAAGCTTCTGCACGGGTAAAGAAAATAGCATTAAAATGAAAAGAGAACCAACCGTATGGAAAAACATTTGCCAATGATACCTCAGACAAGTGTTTGATCACTAAAATATATAAAGAACTCTCACGACTCCACTTCAGGAAGACAAACAACCCAATTAAAAAAATAGGCAAAGGACCTGAACAGACACTTCTCCAAGGAGGACATACAGAGGGCCCAGAGACATATGAAAAGATGCTCAGCATCGCTAGCCATCAGAGAGATGCAAATTAAAACCACAATGAGATACCACTTCATACCAGTCAGAATGGCCATCATCAACAAATCAACAAACAACAAGTGCTGGCAAGGATGTGGAGAAAGGGAAACCCTTGTACACTGTTGGTGGGAATGCAGACTGGTGCAGCCACTGTGGAAAACAGTATGGAATTTCCTCAGAAAACCAAAAATGGAACTGCCTTTTGACCCAGCAATTCCACTGCTGGGATTATACACTAAGAACCCTGAAACACCAATTCAGAAGAACCTATGTGTCCCAATGTTTGTAGCAGCACAATTTACAACAGCCAAGTGCTGGAAACAACCTAAGTGCCCATCGGTAAATGAATGGATCAAAAAACTCTGGTACATTTTCTCAATGGAATACTATACAGCAGAAAGAAAGAAGGAGCTCTTACCCTTTGTGACAGCATGGATGGAACTGGAGAGCATTATGCTAAGCGAAATAAGCCAGGCGGTGAGGGACAAATACCATATGATCTCACCTATAAGTGGAACCTAATCAACAAAACAAACAAGCAAGCAAAATATAACCAGAGACATTAAAATTAAGAACAAAATGACTGTAACCACAGGGGAGGTGGGAGGGAATAATGGGGGAAAAAGGGGGAAGGGATTTCTGGAACATCTGTAAAGGACATATGGACAAAACCAAAGCGGGGTAGGATCAAGAGTGGGAAGTGGGGATGGCTGGGGTGGGGAGGAGTGGTGGGGGGAAAATGGAGACAACTTGAACAACAATAAAAGAATGTGAAAAAATAAAAATAAAAAAAGAAGATCATAAGGAAGAGAAAACACATTTATAGCCCTGGCTGGTGTAGCTCAGTGGATTGAGCGCGGGCTGGGAATCAGAGGGTCCCGGTTCGATTCCCAGTCAGGGCACATGCCTGGGTTGCGGGCCAGGTCCCCGTGAGGGCCAGAGGCAACCATACGTTGCTGTTTCTCTCCGTCTCTGTCTCCCTCCCCTCCCCTCTCTCTAAAAATAAATAAAAATTAAAAAAAAAATAAAATCTTAAAAAAAAACACATTTATAGTACTGTAAGTATTTATTGAAAAAATTCACGTATAAGTGGACCCACACATTTCAAACCGTCTTGCTCAAGGGTCAGCGGTATGCCTTTTGTATCTCTAAGATATAAGGGTAAGTTGGGTGTTCTGTAAATTGCTTCTCACTGCAATTTGGAAACCCATTGCAACAGAATTTTGTATTAAGAGTTTGCAAGACGCCTAGGAGGGAAACCTGTGTGAGAAAAATAATGCATATCTTGTATGTCTACCCTTTTAAGATAACTATGGTTTGAAACAGATCATTTCGTTAACAAGAACTTTTTCCCCACATTCATCTTTTTTTAAACGATTTTATTTATTTATTTTTAGAGAAACAGGGAAAGAAACATCCATGTGTGGTTGCCTCTCGCCCGCCCCCTCCTGGGGACCTGGCCTGCAACCCAGGCATGTGGCCTGATTGGGAATCAATCCTGCAGCCCCTTGGTTCACAGGCTGGGACTCACTCCACTGAGCCACATCAACCAGGGCCCCACATTCATCTTTTCAAGGATTGTATTCAGCCCTGGCCAGTGTGGTTTGGTTGGTTGGGCATAGTCCCGCGGCATGAAAGGTTGCGGGTTCGGCTCCAATCAGAGCACATCTCTCTCCTGTCAATGTTTCTCTCCCTGTTTTTCTGCCTCTCTTCCCCCTTCTTTCTAAAGATAAATAAATAAAACATTTTTTTTAAAGAATTGTATTCATTTCCCAGGGTATACTTGCTTTCCCTTTCCCAGAAAAGGCATGCACCCTAGAAGCAAATGCCTTTATCCCCCTTCTAAACTCCTTTAGAGCAGAGATATCCCCTTAAACTTACACATACAACTCCAACTCTATCTTTTATTCCTACTGAATTATTTATTTTTAATTGTGGTAAAATACACATAACAAAAAACTTACCATCTTAACCTTGTTCAGTGTATGTATAGTTCAGTAGTGTTAAGTATACGATGTATCCAACCCTATCTTGCAGATGAGATGACTAGCATATTAATGAAAGAAATACTATTGGTTAATGCAATATTGGGCTTGAACACAGGCTTATTGGCAGTTAACATTCCAAGATATTTACAAGCAAGGGAAATAGAGGCATGGATTCTACAGAATATGTAGAATTATCTAGATTTTAGCCTGTCTGACAAGTTTCTCCCCCTATTGCTGTAGCAAAAGTTTTCTAAGCCACTGTAAAAATTGGGAGATTTGTTTTGATCACCTGCCTTGTATGGAACCTCAACTAATGAAATAAAATAAAGTTTAGGCATTTTTCAAGGGAAGCCAAAATAGTTCTGTCATTGTGAAAAATATTATCATAGTCTATGAAACAATGTACAAATAATGCAAAATAATAGTATAAACTATACATTATTATATTTGAGTCCTTTGAAAAATACTTTTGTAGATACATCATGAAAGAATTCTAAATTCTTGGCACTTTAAGCATTAGCTTTAAAATGTTCTACAGTGCATATGCTTTCTATATGATCAAGCCTTTAAGTAAGATATCTGATCCTCAGATATCAGTAAATCCTTGTTTTCCTAGCATTGCAAAACATTTGTTCTATATCATAAATTGATAATAAGTAAGGAAGCATATCATGTACTAGTAAGATAACTAAAGATCAGGGCAAATATGCTAATTGGGAAGGCCTTATAAAAGAAAACTCATCCACGTTTTGAAATAAAACGTACCTAAAACCATGGCCAATGTCCAGCCAAGAAGTACCAGGATGGGCCCCGCGGCTGTTTCGGAAAGGCATGCCTTTTGGATGGTCAGTGCGTGTGACTTACCAGCTCAAAAATGTCAGACAGGTTGCTCTAAGAGAAACTTGTGTCTCTTGCTGCTACTTCAGTGCTAAACATCATTATCAATTAAAGACTGAAGGAGCACTGCCATACCAAGAAACGCACATTTATAATTAGTATTAAATGCAGGTGTTTCGAATAGTCTTAGTTAATTTTTTAAAAGCTAGTACGTATTAATGCAAAACACCACCTAGAAATGGGCCCTTAGGGGCTCGCTTGGCTGGTCGTTGGCTTGGGTTTCACTTGTATATTGAGCACATAATCATGACGGAAGGATGAGCGGACAGTGCGATTCATGAGAGGCTGAAGGGGACGGAAGTTGTCCACCATTTTTTTCTCTTTCTCCCCCTTGGAAGTGAAAAGGAGGGTCCGAAATTGCTCAAGCTAGAAATAGAAACAGAAAGCATAAATCGTTTCAATGGAAGAGCAGCTTCACTGCATGAAAAAATTACTTTCATTTTTACAACTCAAACATTCCTCTAAAGTTGGACACAGGAGAACTTATTTCTGAGCAGGAATGCCTTCCCCACTGGACAAGGAGGAAGATGTCCTTGTGTGGGGAAGAGAGCACCAGGAGGTGGTGAAACAAGCTGGGCGCTTGGGACCAAGAACCGGGGGTCAAAGGCCCTGTCCCACACATATTAGCCATCTGCCAAGAATGAGTTACTTCATCTTTGATCCCAGGAACTTCATCCTGAAATGGGCAAAACAGCAGCAGCCCAGACAATGAAAAAGGAAAGGCCTAGTGTAACAGCACCAAAAATGTTTTGTTTTTTCAAATTTTAACTAAATTCTTCTTAAAAATATATTTTATTGATTATGCTATTACATTTGTCCCAATTTTCCCCCTTTTGACCCCCTACACACAGTACCTCCCCCCATTTCCCTCTGGTAATCCCCCCTCTTAGTTCATATCCATGGGTCGTGCATATAAGTTCTTTGGCTTCTCCATTTCCCATACTATTCTTAATCTCCCCCTGTCTTATACCTACTAATTATGCTTCTTATTCCTGTACCTTTCCCCTCATTCTCCCACTTCCCCTGCCAGCTGATAACCCTCCATGTGATCTCCATATCTATGATTCTGTTTCTGCTCTTTTTTCTGATTCTGTTTTTGTCAAATATGGAAGTAAAAAGCTTGTTTCATAAGTTTTAACCTCTCTCTGGTTAACTGAAGCATTTCCTTCTTTATACCCAAATTAGACAAGAAGTTAGCACCTTTTAGTACAAATGTGTAAGCATTATAAGATACTAAAAACTGACCTCAAAGTTGGAGCCCAGCGTGGCTCTGAAGGGGCAGACTAGAATTTCCATATGTAGAAACATGGAAAGAACGTACCTGATCATGATCAACCTCTACAGGCTGCTTCTTAATGATCCAGGTGACGGACTCGGAGAGTGGCGGGGTCGTCAGGGATCCTGAGTAGGTCCAGTAATCCGGGCAGCTGGGCATCAGGCAGGCAGGGTCGAATGACCCAAATTCCACCAGGGCATCCTGGCCAAGGGAAGGGGTCACAGAGCTGTCATGTCACGGTGAAACCACCCAGGAAGCAGATGACGAGGCAATGATGCTAGCAGTGTCTGGGGACCAGCAGTGGTCCACAGGGGCTCCCTGGGCCCTCTGGGCACCTTAGGGCTGAATCAGGGCCAGGCCTTGTTCCTGTGATTAACTGTGTATTTGTGACACTCCTCAGTGGGAACACAGCAGAGCCTGTTTCCTCCCTCCATTCTAGTGAGTTTCCAGTGGGTGGTCAGGAAGCATTACATGGTGGCTGGTGCATTAATAAAGTGGCTCCTTTTTCCAGAGTCTAGTAGAGTCCCCTCCCTTTGTGAAATGCAATGCAAGTTAGGAGGAGCCAGGATCCTGGACTCCAAAGGGAGGGAGAGAGAGGGAAGGAAAAAGGAGGAGATGGAGTGGAAGGGAGAGGGAAAGAGTTAGAGAGTATGTGGACTTCCAGGGGGCAGCCCCTTTGGTATTCAGATTATTGAACAGTGTATCCTGGGGCTGGATGAAGGCACCCATCCTGAAGAATACAGGTAAGCGTTCTTTAAAGGTGGACGCACCAAGTTTCAGTTTAACTTTTCTCTGCTTCCTGCCTGAGGGAGGGTAGCTAGAGTTAAGGAGGCTGCTGTGAGGGTCTCCATGAGGACTGAGAAGGAGCAGGTGTCAGAGCAGAGGAGGGGACCCCATTATGTTCCCGAGTCCCAGAGTGCTCAGTGGCATGGCAGCAAAACCAGAGTAGCTAGAGCCCACCCGTGGAAACCCTTCTGTCCCCTGAAAGGTGTCCCAGGTATAGGGGCATTCTCAACACACAAGCATCATAAATGGCAAGTTATCATCTAGGGAACTTTCACAGAGAACCTCAATTACACTGACATTCATTACGTTTCCGAATTCGAAGGGCCTTGTTAGCATTGCTACTCTGAAATTGAAACATAAAATACACTTCCAATGATGCTGGAAAAAAATATTACCTTATGCTTAATTGATGGCAATGTATCCACCAATTTCTGTAGCTCTTTATGATGTCTCCCTAACTAAAGAAGCAACGAGAAAATATTAAAAACAATTGACATCTCACTTTTAAAACTATAACAGAATGTGAGTTAAAATGAATCACCTGGTTATTACATAAAAACCAACCAACCATACGACTTAATCTACACTTCAACTGGCAATGTAGAATGTTATAAACATCACTGAATGAAACTAGACAGAGAGCCAATGAGCAGGCTGCTTGCTGACGGGCCCAGCACGCCTGCAGGGAACGGTGCCCCTGCATTTAACCATCAGTTCTTAAATTGCAATTGAAATTCATTAAAATTAAAAATTGTTCCACAGTCGAAGTAACCATATTTCAAGTGCTCAGTTGTCACATGTGGCTTGTGACTATGCTATTGGACTGTGCATTTTTATAACATTTAAAATGTTTTCATCATAATCTTGTATTTTAACCAGTGTTTGTTTTTATCCCAATATTCTTAGAACTTAGCATTGCAATGTTGTATCCTTTCGTCCTAGAATACTACACATCATTTAAAGTTAGTAACTTTTTTTTACCTTTAAAAATACTCCTATCACGGCCAAACCATTTTCTTCCAGTGCTGCATCCTCAAAGCTTTTAAATTTGACTGCATTCCAATGCACCAAGTGCAGCTGAAATATCATTAAAAGATGGATTGACACATGAGCACATAGGATCGTTCCAAAACAGACAGCCTTATTCAATATACAATATTTTAATATGTTTCCTCACCCAAGATAAAGCCACTGGGAAAAGCATACAACAGTGTGGTACAAAATGAGATAGAAATAAAGAACAAGAAGAAATGCATGTGGCAGTGAAAATTAATATGCCTTTGGAATAGAGACATTTATTTCGGGAGAAAAATAAATTATATATAGCAGAGGGAGGAACATTTCACTGAGGGAGCACCATTTGTCCATTCCCATCCTGATTTGCATGAAACACTCATATCCCAAACTATTTGCATATAAAAGACAGCTATTTATCTTGGGAAAAATGAATTCTCCCTATGCAAATTAGACAGGAGTTGAAGACACATTTCTTTGAGGGAGAACCAGTTAAAACATGTTTGTTTTTAAGGTAACACTTAAAACTAAGTTAGGGGGAAAGTTGTCAGAAGAAATTCTCTGTGCCTATGTGCTCCCTCTATTTCACTACAAATGATAGATTACTTCTCACCTATCATTTGTGAATGCTTCATTAGCCAGCCTCCCAAGTAAGACCCTCAAAGTCATAGTTTCCTTCCTCTCCTTTCTTCTCCTCTCCTGAAGAGGACCCTGTTTCAAGTCCTATTGCTCATATTTGAGAAACACTTGCTAAATCTTGCTTTTTTCCCCTCTATTGTCGCAGCCTTCATTTACTGGTAGGTTCCCATCATCGATCATTTGAATGAATTGGACCTGGTGGCCCTGCACTATTGCCTGGGTTTTTACTTTAGCCTGTGATCTGAATTTATCTTAGAATTCTGAAAGAATTCCATTTTGGAAACTTAAGGTTCATTTCTTCTATATTATTTGAGATGAGGGCAGTTATCATTTCATGTGTAATAACTGGGAATGATCTAATATGCCCCTGAGGGAGCTATTTAGATTTATAGGCATCGCCTGGTCCTTCCTGAGAATTTCTTTGAACGAGTAACTCAGAACTATCTCTACTTCTCCACAGTTGCCCGTTCCCACGCTTCTCAACCTACCTCTGCTGGGTAACATTTGCTGTCCACGGTATGCTCAGAGCCCCAGGCGTCAATGGCCCCCCAGTGAAAATGGAACTGCTTCAGTCGGTAGTGGTGTTCCAGAGGTCCTCCCTTGATCACTGAAATGGCACATCCAACGATTTAGGGGACAGTTTTTGATGCCATGGGAGATGCAGGGAAAAGGCCGAATCTGTGAGTGAACCTTCTATATGAACTGTCTTAAATGGAACACACTGTATTTTGTTCAACTATTTATACACTTGAGTTCCACGCAGGTAATAATACATGTGTAAGGGGGAGATCTGCACTCTGAATGAGACTGAGACTTAACTATACTCCAAGCTACATACAATTGTTAAAGACCAATTCTTGACTTATTTTTATATTCTACATTTACTGTGCCCAGTTTTTTGCAGGTACAGTAAAATGCATATTTCTCTAAGCATATTTTTCCAATACAATCTCATAGAACTGAAATATGGAGACAAAAGATATTCTACTTATTTTTTGTGCACTGATATTTTGATTTTCAATTTTTGTAGATTCTACTGTTTCCTTCCCTTTCATTGAAATGGAATAGGATATTTGCAAGTTAAAATGATCATATATCTGCCTTTGGACACAGTGAACAATTGAATCATACACACACTTCACCACAAGCTTCACCGTGTTAGACAATAAATACCTTTTGTTTACACTAAAGTTTTCTGAAAGTAGTGAAACCAATATATGACAGTATAGGGAAAATATCGGGATATGAGTTTCCTGAGCCACCCTTCTTCAGGCTTGGGGTGGTGCTGATTTTTTTTGCTTGAATTTGCTAAAGCATATGAGTTCCTCATTTCTGCCAACTAATCAGCCCCTGGTGATGTCTGTCCACGGCTAAGCCAATACAACAGCACGAAAACCATGCATGTCATCTATCTTAGTGATCTTTAGAGTTCATCCCATCTTTCGTTGAATGTCATGTACAGGAATGACTGAGCTCAGGGATTCCCAAGGACCAAATACACTGGCTATGTCATATAATGGTCTGCTATGTATTGTACTGGCTCTTGAAAATATTTTGCCTAATTTCCTCTTTAAAAAGGTGTTTTGTAAGAAGTGAGCAAGACTACTTTTCTTTGGGGGACAGGAGAGGTGCAGAGCATAAACCCACATCGATTCACTAAATTAATAGAAGGATGGTACCGAAGTGTATTGATATAAAAATAAAGCATCTCCCCAATATCCTTATTTTGCTGTGCCAACTCCATATTGTGAGCACGAGTTTGACAAATATTCAGTCTGATCTGTTGAATTAAGTTGAAGTTCTTGTCCCAAGTGAAGTGATCAGGACAGAGGAGAGGGCCATCTTTTCTATCCTATTCCCAGAAACACACCGGCAACACAATTCCTGGACACTTACTGTGTGTCTCCTTCAAAGATGATGAGCAAGGCAGAGAGATGTCACCAATAGGTGGCCTCAAGGGCAGGGATCAGAACTGGTCTTCCGGTGTGTTTGGATTCACCCACATAATACTAAAGACAATTTCACATTAATTGCCAACATTTAAATCTGGACGATTTCACATAAAAATCCATACTTCCAACTTAAGTTGAGAATGAGACACCGTGACCATGTTGGGCACACACTCCCACTGCGTGACAATAGGTTGGACAGGAGAGATGGTGCCACCAGTTCTGTCTCCCTACCACATTGTAAGTTCTTTAAAGGCAAAACCATCCCTTCTTCCTCTTTCAATTCTGAGCACCGGGCACAGTGCCTGACATTTAGAAAATCCTTGATGAAACCAGGAACTAAAGAAATAAATTGTAAAGTGTCTGTTGGATTGGTTAGTTGAAACATCACTGGTAATCTCAGCAAGAGCAAGGAAAAGGGTAAGATCAGTCAAGGCAGATGCATGGCTGAGAGGGGCAAGTACAGTTGGCAAGAAACGGGGCAGAGAAGGGAGACAAAAGATAGTGAATTAGAAAGCAGAGCAGTCATAAGATATGTCAAATAATTACATATTTATTTGAGGTTGTTGATGTTCCCTTTGTGCTCTAACATAAGAGGAGATTAAACTTGTAAAAATATATATAACAAATATAAAACACCTAGCACAGTGTCAGGTAAGCAGCCTATGTTAAGTTCACTCCCTTCTTTTGCTTTTAATGTGGAGGTGAGGGAGCTGGCAGAGAAAGGGGCAGTGAAGGGAGAGGTAATACACAAACGCCATACAAATGAAAGGAAATGCAGGAATGGCCATGAAACTTTTGGGCATAATGGAAATGCTCTAAAATGGGATTTACTCATGGTTGCACCACTCTGTAAATTTACTAAAAAAAGTTACATTGTAGCCCTGGCTGCTGTAGCTCAGTGGATTGAGCACGGGCTGGGAACCAGGCGGTCCCGGTTCGATTCCTGGTCAGGGCACATGCCTGGGTTGCAGGCCAGGTCCCCAGTGAGGGCCATGTGAGGAGCAACCATACATTGCTGTTTCTCCCTCCCTTCTCAAAAAAAAAAAAGTTACATTGTTTTTTCCAAAAAAGTAGATGTAGGACCGAAAATAGTGAACAGGAACTTAAAATGTTGTGAAAGTATTCTTAGTAGGTTCTTTGGTGATGCTCCTAAAAGTGCGAAGTAAGGGAAGCCAGATGGGGCAGGAAGCATCCTTAAGAGAACAACAGGACTCATCTCTCCTTCTCTTTAATGCCTGGTGATATTGCCAATGGGAATAATTTCAGAAGAGGTGATCATTTACAGGAATCATCCATGGGATGCAGCCCAGGCATAATTCAGTGCCTTTTCCTGTGATATTTTGAATACCTTATATGCACTTATTAGAATCAATAACTGTGTCCTATTTGGGGAAGCCAAGTAACAAAACAATGCCCAGCAGAGGGCAGAGGTATGAGATGCTCGCATGCCTTCTCTTAACCTTTTAATTTCTGTAAGGCTGGTCGTGATGTCCCTCTTTATTTTCTGGTTTTAGTAATCTGGGTCTTCTCTTACATTTCCCCTTGGTCTGCCTAGCTAAAGGTTTGTCAATTTTGTTGATCTTTAGAAAAACCAACTTTTGATTTCACTGATTTCTGCTCTTTATTAAGATCTTCTTTCTGTTTGCTTTGGGTTTAGTTTGCTTTTCTCTTTCTAGTTTCTTAAGGTAGAAGGCATGGTTATTGATTTTAGAAATTTCTTTTCCAATATAGGCATTTTCATCTATAAATTTCCCTCGAAGGGCTACTTTTGCTGCGTCCCATAAGATGTGGCATGTTCTGTTTTTGTCACATACCTTATCCAGCTCCTTCCCTTGCACACTTTATCCTCAGTTCTTTGTAAAGCACACTGTAGCAGCATTTCCTACTTTTTGGAGGGAAATTTATAGACATTGATATTTATTAGATTCTTTCTTTTCTAGAATTAGACTTGTTTCTTCCCTTTCTTCCTCTCTAGGATGCCTTTGCTTTCTTTTATGTTTCTTTATTTTTTTATGTTCATTCATTCTTCCTTCCTCTTTGAATGCTATTGATTATTCTGAAACAGCATGGAGAAATAGCAGTGAAGAATAAGCAGGAGATAGGAGGCAGTCGCTGAAATATGGAAAAAGAAAGGTAGAGAGTTAGGTACTTATTGAAGATTAATGGCCTCTTAAAGAAAATAATTATTAAAGCATAATGAAAAGGAGTTATCTCTTTCAGTCCTTACTGATAAAACAAGTGGAGAATTAGCAACTTCTCTACAAGTTTTCTTGCATTTTGTAAAAAGAGTTGACACTAACTCACCTAGAGAAGGTAAGATTAAGGAATGATTTAGTTTGTTGTGTCTGGAGGTATCTAGAGAGCTATTATGAAGAAAATGTTGATCACTTGCTTTTCCATAAGACATTGCCTATGCAAATGGGTGGATAAGAATTCTTGGCTCTGTTGTTCAAATGAGAAAAATCATGACTAAAAAATAAAACAAAAAGCTATTTGCCTTGAACTATCTTGGGATTAACTTCCTTGATTAAGAAACCCATTTAACAACTTCCCAAGCTTTCTAACTCAATAAAGCAATAATATATTGGCAATAGTCCCTAGACTGTCAAGGTCATTAGAAGGCTGACCAGCATTTAGGATCCTCAGAAGAAAGAAGGTTGCTAAGGACCTAACTGGGATTGAGACTGATTAATTGAGTGATTGCTGTGCATCCTGAGTGAACATGTGAGAGCTGGTGTTCTGTACACTGAGTCTGTCCATTAGCCTACCTCTGGCAGGAGTAATGGTAGAGCTTTATGGAAGACAAGTAGAGCTTCCCATAGTGCAAGATGCTCACCTGGAACACAGGACTTTAGCTTGCTGTTACGAAGATTCCTGGAATCCTTACACAAAATGTAATATTACAGGTTTCCAGTCGACATGGGGGCAAACTCTAGGGTTTTCAAAAATTATGAAAGATACTGATGAATTTGGAGAAAAAGGAGTAATTTCTAGTTTGAGAAATATAAATAAGATATTTAGGGATTGGGGATCATGTACTACCATGGAGGAGAAAGAAGTAAATGCGTGACAACATAGAGATACCTAAGCTCTTAAGGACAGACTCAAATACTTCCTGAATCACAGCAGAGAAGTATGTCAGAGGGAAGAGAAGCAGAGAGAGATGAATCGCATCCAAGGATCAGTCTGTTTGCAGTTGGGCCAGAGGGCCATGTGTAGGTCTCAGAGCATCACTACGAAAATACAAGGAAAACCAAGGTAGGTTGAGAATCCTAGAGCCAGGATAAACACAGGAGTGAACATCTCTATTTATGCTTTCATTGATACTTTCACTTCATCCATGAACACTTTCATGGACTCACTTCCTCATACTCATAAGAGGAAGTTAATTTCCTTTAGATCGGGGTTTCTCAGTCTCAGCTCTAATGATATTTGAGGCTGGATAACTTCATAAATGCTGCCCTGCCTGTCGTAGGATCTTCAGCGGCATTCCTGGCCTTGGTCCACTAGATGTCAGTCACATCGCCGCCCTCCGTTGTGACAACTGAAATGCCTACAGACATTGCCAAATGTCCCCAGTCTCTGGGAAAGAAGAGGTGGCAAAATTGCCATTGGTTGAACACCTCTCTTTAAGCCTTAAGATACACTATTTCAACTAATAATTATTTCAATCTACTTAGGACTATTTGATGCCATCAAATTTGACTTGATAAAAGAAATCTGAACAGAATTCATTACATTCTAAAGTTTCAGGTAAACTTTGAAATTGTTCAGATTACTTTAGATCTGGCTTGAAGGATAAAAAGATTCAAAAGCAATAGAATGTTTGAATTTAAAAATCTTTTTTTTTAGAATATTGCATTTTTTATTTTTTTTAAGATTTTATTTTTATTTTTAGAGAGAGAGGAAGGGAGGGAGACAGAGAGGGAGAGAAACAGCAATGTGTGGTTGCCTCTCACATGGCCCTCACTGGGGACCTGGCCCACGACCCAGGCCTGTGCCCCGACTGGGAATCGAACCAGGACCCTTTGGTTCCCAGCCCGCGCTCAATCCACAGAGCTACACCAGCCAGGGCTGAATTTAAAAATCTTTTAAAATTGTATCTTTTACACCACCACCACACCCCACCACACCATCACCACCACCACCAACAACAACAACTACCAACCACCCACACTGTCCCATGCCACACCGCACCATCATTACCACACCAAAAAAAAAAGAACGAAATAAGTAAAATTGTTTCTTTGAAACTAGGTAATGTTGCTTAATTAACAAAATTATCAGAAGGTGAGATTCCATTTTTCTAATATGCCACTAGTCTTAACTACTTGTTAAGACTATAATCTCACCCTGGCCAGTGTAGCTCAATAAGTTGGGCCTCTTCCCACAAAATGAAAGGTCACTGGTTCAATCCCCAGTTAGGGCACATGCCTGGGTGGTGGGTTTGGTCCCTGGTTGGGGCATGTATGAGAGGCAACCGATAGATGTTTCTCTCCCTCTATTTCTTCCTCCCTTCCCCTCTGTCTCTAAAAAAAAAAAAAGACTATAACTCCTGCACACATGAATATTCTTTTCACCATCTCAAAGGTATTGAAATCTGATCCATTAAATCAGATTAAAAGTATTGTTATTTACCTTAAAAGTGTCTTGTAAAGCACACAGCAAATCAGTACACATTCATAAACAGTGCAAAATAAATTTTGGACATAGCTTTAATTTTATACCCTATCTTCTATATCAATTATGAATCTATACTTAGAGGCATGCATATTTATTAATAAAATACTAGGATACCAGAAGATAATGTGCATAAAACTAGAAAGGACTATTTTCATACACTGAAAAGGTAAGTCCAATGTGTGTGATCATCGCTAACGACAGAGGTCCACACTCCCACAGAGACAGTGCGACGTGGCCGGTGCCAACATGGAACTCTGGCTCTCACCTGATTTATCTGTAGAATCTTCAAATTCCACGAGGAAGGAGTATCCATTATTCCAGATATGTAGGCAGGTGGTCGGGTCGTAAGAGATGGTGAGTGGCGTTAAGTCAGGATCGTAGACACTGTCCCTCCACCGGATGTTGATGGGCGACTGGCGCTCGCCTCCCGGGACCAGGTCGGTCCTCTCCCAGAGGGGATGCACTAGGAGAAAGCGTATCGGGATGGTCATCGGGATGTCTGTGATCTGGGATTACATACCAGGCAGTTCTATTTCAGAAGAAAGAGGAAAATGGGGAACATGAGGCACTTAAACCCTTAAGTACAGACTCAAATACTTCTTGAATCACAGCAGAGAAATATGTCAGAGCAAAGAGAAGCAGAGAGAGATGAATCCCACTGGAGGAATTATATGGTCTATTTAAGTGTGCATGCGGAATTCACCTCTTGTGTAAGCAAGCTTTGAGGATTAGGCATTCTGCAAAACCTGAGTAGAATATTATCATTGCTAAGATTCCTAGAGTTCTGTTCATAACATGAATAGCTATGGACATTGTCTGTTAAGGTGTACATACACAGTTTGTCCCACATGGGCACCGATGACACCACTGATGCTGATTTTTCTAGCAAAGATTCAAGCACCAGGTATTGTCACTGCATGGGAACTTCATTTCTTTAATACGACTTTTTCCTTAATTCATGCTGGCTTTGTCCAGTCTAATAGTGCCATGACATACTGCACACCCACTCCCTTAGTGGGTGTTCTAACCTGGTAATTAAGGGAGTAGGTGTGCAGCATGTCATGGTTCAGGCTCTTAGAACACCACGTTCTGGTTAGCATCAAATGGTCTTAGGGATAAAACCACAGGTCTGTTGACTAGGGAACAGTTTCAAACTAAAGATAATACCTTGATCTCATTGTGTTTCAGCTCCAGGCCCATAAAAGCAGAATGTCCCTACCCAGCACACCTTCACAAAACTGGACAAAATGACCCCATGGCTGACATCAGGACCTGATACAATGATCACTATTTCCTCTCTGGCACCAACCAATCAGTAGAGCCCAGACCCCCAATCCCTTAGTCACCATGATTAATCATTGGTCCCGTATGTCGTCAGTCCTCATGCAAGCCATCAGGGAACCAGGTCTTTGAGAATTACTCACCTGTGTCTCTGGTCTTGGTGCCATTTCCTTAAATAAACCTTTACTTTCCTCGCTGCAAACTCCTGTTTGTGTTTTATTGAGCTTTGATGCATGCAGGCATATGAACCCCTTCGGTTTGGTAACAGTCTTTGTGGCAAAGTCCTTGATAAATCTCAGCAGACTTCCTCGTAACACAGACAGATCTGTTCAGATATCCATGCATGATGGATCGAACCCACATGTATGATTTGGGGTGTTAGAGTTCTCTGCTCTTTAGAAGTACCATGGGTGGGTAGAACTAAGACCGGCAGGAGAACCAGAAGACATATGAATTGAAAGAAATCATTACTGAAGACCCTCTGCACCGCACCCCACTGCTAAGAATGACTTTAAGGATTTGAGAGAGTGACGAGGCAGCTGCTATCCAGTCACACCTCCTTGTGTATGGCAGGGTCCCTGACACTCTCGTTTTCGTTAAAAACAACAACAACAACAACACGACCTTGCCTCTGGTTTAGTCTTATAGAGGAAACATTCTTCTCTCTCAGGTAGTTGCCCGAAGCTGGAAGGGCAAGATCTTAACCTTGTCTTTTTAGGAAAAAGTGCCCCAGCTGTATAGACATAAAGCTCTCCAGGAAGTTTCTAGACCAGTGGTTCTTAACAGAGGGATTATACCCCCAGGGGACATTCAGCAATGTTTACAGACATTTTTGGTTGTTATAACTGGAAAAAGATGCTACCGACATCTAGTGGGCGGGGGCCAGGGATACAGCTAAACATCCCATACTGCACAGATTATCTGGCCCCAGATGTTAACAATGCCAAAGTGGAGAAATCTTGGTCTAGACCTAAAAGCAGTGGCAAACTCAAAGGATTTATTCACTTTTTCTTTCTATTTTTAAATATAATGCAGTATTCTCATCTCTAGAGAGGTCTGAAACTAATGTATTGGGTTTTCCCTCAGTATGAAAGAACTTGTGAAAACAAGAACTGTTTCAGAAATCTAAAATGGAAAATGTATATGAATTGGTACAATATACTCATATGATAATTGGATTAGATAGCAAATTCCTTGCAGGCAGGAGCCATACCTTCCTCCTCTTTTGTTGTCAGGTAGGGCTGTATTTGATACATGTCCTTGAATTTTAGTGCTGAACTGCTATTGTTGGGATAAAAAGTAAAAAGCCATATTGGACTTTGTGATATTTTTAAACACCTAGAACAGCCCTGACTCAGGTTTTTTTTTTTTAAGATTTTATTTATTTACTTTTAGAGAGAAGGGAGGGAGAAAGAGAGGGAGAGAAACATCAATGTGTGGTTGCCTTTCACGTGCCCCCCTACTGGGGACCTGGCCCGCAACCCAGGCATGTGCCCTGACTGGGAATCGAACCCGCGACCCTTAGGTTCACAGGCCAGCACTCAATCCACTGAGCCACAGCAACCAGAGCTGATTCAATTTTAAATATGCCTGGAGCAAAGAGTCTTCATATCTTCCCCTCTGATATATTCAGACTTGTGGCTTGGGACTTGAGAATTCACACTTGCTGTGTATCAGTTTGATATGATTTAAAATCTACTTGTTTACTATGGAAATTGAAGTTGTTTTGAAGAGTAAAGTTGTTTTGATCTAAGAATGAAGTTGTTTTTGTAAGTAAAGTTGTTTTGATATGAGTGACGTAAACTTTGTCAGTATATCTGTCACCTCCTCTGTTCTCATTGCTAAGCTTGGCTGCTGAGGGGCCCCACAGCGGCTTATCCCTAAGAGCAAATGAAGAAACAGCTATGGCAGGGGGATGTTCAGACTATAAATGCCCAGAGTTTGGGAGGACTACTGAGAGGGTTTGGTCTGAACAAGGTGGTGGCTTGCGTCGTTTTGAGGAATTACTCAGTTTCCCTGGGTCTCTGTCACTCCTATGTATACAGGAGGTCTCCGTGTTTTTTGTAAAGAAAATGCTCTTCAATATTTATCTTCTCTTTGCATTTATAATATAATCAACAATCATAGAATTCTTTTTTCCAATGCCACGGGCTGCATTACAAATTAAGCTGGTACTGCTGCTTATCAAAATAAACAAGACAGTTGATGTTTTATATAAAACCATTTTATATATTAACTTGTTCCAAAACATTTTTTCTCTTTCTTTCTTGGCCTGGTATCCATGTTATTAAACCTCTGTTTGTTTTTCTTTGATTTCTGCCTTGGGAGCTCAGCCAAGAACTCAGAAGGGTAGAATGAAAGTCATCTGTCCTTCACTCACACATACGTGTAATTATCCGCCTCCCCTGGCTTGCAAGCCAGAACTGAGCTGGCTTCGAGTCATTTGTGGATTGAATGAAAAAAGATTAAGAATATCACTGGGAAGATTTCATTCTCCTTTCATCTTTATTTCATATTACCCAACTGACCACGTTATTTTTTCTTTAAAAATCTTCCAGGTTTGACTGTTCCTTGCTCTGCCCACAACTTCATACCACGCCTCTTGGTTGCTTTGCCTCCTCTCTCACTCCCCTCGACTCCACCTTCCCCAACTCTGGCCTTGACATTTTCTCCAAGCACTATGACCTTTCCTTCTGCTGAACTCACACTGCATTCACTCTCGCACTAGTTAGCATTCAAACATGCCTCGTGCAACGTGCAATTACTTTATCTGCTCAGAGGGCCTGTGTCAACTCTGAGTACTTAGGGCCAGAGTTCTGCACTTTTTCTACAGGCCGAGGGCTGAACTCAGTACCAGGCACAGAGGAGGCACTTAATGCTTATTTTACTGATAGAAAAAAACCAAACAAGTTGACACTAAAGCTCTCTAATCTTACCTCTCACTCACAGTTTCTGAACTAGGCAAGCAGGTATACCCCGGAATACCTCCTGCATTCACATGATCACAGCTGCCTGTTTCTCTCTCGTTTCTGAAAACCCTCCCAGGCTCTCAAGGTCAGTTCAAGCCCCTTCCCTGACAACTCCCCCGCCCCATGACACTGTGTTCCCCTCATCGGCTGTTACTCCTAGGCAAGTGCTCTCTGTACCTGCACTGTCGACATGGTCTCCACTCGCAAAGTAAAATATTTCATTTATAATTCTTATATTCATCTAATTTTAGAGTGATACTCTTTTGGATATGTTGGGTTAAATAAAATATATTAGTAAAAGTACTTTCACCTATATACTATGTTTTACCTACATATTTTCTATATCAGTATAATTAATTTCACAAATGATAAAATTTACCACTCCCCAGTTTTACTGAGATATAGCTGACATACTATTTGTATTTTTTAAAAAAGAGATAATTAGAAAATATAGAATTGCCTACATGGCTCGTTTTTGCGGCTCGTATAATTTAACTACTGCACGGCATTATCCTACACGCCATTAGCTTTTTCTCCTGTGTCTTGCACTGTACCATACTTTACAGTGAGATGCACTGCTTCCTTATCTAACTGAAGACCACCCTAGTAAGCCTAGGGTTGGGTGCAGTGACTAGACACACAGGGACCCTCCATGTGACTTTGTGAGGGTGATCCTAGCAAATTGCCCCATGAGAGCGTCAGGGCCGCAAAGGGCCCTGCAGTGCTGAGCCCAGGGAACCGCAACACACACATGCAGTTCCCGGTGCGGGAGACCAAGGCCCACAGTCCTGGAGCCACAGATACCCCAGAGGCCGGTAATGTAATCCCAAGGGGCTCTTAACCAGCCCACTGTTTCTCAAGACTTGTTGAAAGTTAATGACGGACAACGCAGTCTGGATGTTCCCGGCTGACATTATCTGGGATTACCAGATTTCCTGGTAAAGAGGACATTGCAAAACAAGCTTTTTGATATAGTTAAGTCTTCAGCACAGCTCTTGGAAAGTGCGGCTTTCAGCAAAACAACCTACAATGACACCGATTTGACCATAGGCTCCTTGATACACAGTGCAGGCCATAGGGACTAACTCTTGTTTATATGAGTGAGCCTGTGGTCCAGCTGGTTAGTCAGAGTCTCCAAGGAACCGTCCCTGATGCTAGCTGAGGACACACTGTACTATTGCTCTTCAGGCTTTATCTGTGCCCTTCACCGTTAATTGGAGAAATACAGAACAACTCTCTAACACAGTTCAGTCATAATACAGACCAATCCTGTCAAACAGACTTTCTCTGGCAATGGGCATTTCCAGTATGGTCAGTGCTAGCCACATGTGGCTATAACATTTTAATAAGTTTATATTTACATGTAAATACACATGAGTGTAGTGGCTATATATATATATTTTAAAGATTTCTTTATTTTTCGACACAGGGGTAGGCAGGGAGAAAGAGAGGGAGAGAAATATCCATGCGTGGTTGCCTCTCATGCACCCCCTACTGGGGACCTGGCCCAAAACCCAGGCATGTGTCCTGACTGGGAATCGAACCTGCAACCCTTTGGTTTGCAAGCTGGCACTCAGTCCACTGACCCACACCAGCCAGGGCTAATGATGACATTTTATACACTGCTATTCTATTCCAGGTTGTCCTGAAAAGAAATGTTTCCCTTTTTTCTAAAAGTAAAGAGATCATGACGTTAACAATCATTGGAATAAAACAAATCTGAACCATTTCCATTCTAGATGATAGTCTTTGTATTTCTTTAAATTAAGAATCAGCCTAATTGGTAAATTTATTTTCTCATGGTCTAAGATCTGATGCCTAAATTTCTTTCATGTGACAATTCCACTAAATTTCATGGGATGATACACTAATTGAAACTGATTTTATTTTCCTCTCGGATATAGGTGCGAGGCTTTTATCTATATTTTATCATGTTACCAGTCTCCACAGTTAGGACTGTCTGCCCCCTGAGGTAAGAGCAAACAGCGACTGGAGTTTACAGCCAGGGACTGCCTGGGGCGCAGGGTGGGCAGTGAAGTAAAGCAGGGAGCACAGGGCTCTAGTGTGATGCTGCTTTCTGAATTTGCCAGATCCTCCTCCTTCGCTGACAGCTTCATGTGCTTCACCCCATGTTAAATATGGCCCCACCTGAGGGAGGCACTGAGCCTGTGCTGATGGTCATGAGGATAAATAACCATCTCAGGACCAGCACAGCTGCCAGGAGGACTCTCCAGTTATCTTTGCTAACCCTCAACACTCTTGGCTCATTCTTGGTGACAAGTCAGCGAATACTGGGCCTCCTGCTGGGGTAGTGAGCTGTCAGAAACAGTGAATATTGGTTTTGTACCAGAATGTCAGAGAAAGACCTGCCCACTGCACTGGCCCAGGGAGTAGGGACCATACTGTAGTCCTGGGTGAAAACAGGGAGAGAGGGTGTCATATGACAAAAGCCAAATCAGATGGTGACTGTCACCTGTGCTTCTTAGCAACTTACCAAGAAGGACATCTGATGTGGGAATTTAATCGAGGGAAGTCCACTTTCCCAAGTCACCACTACTTTTTTTTGGTCAGCAACACAGAAGCAAAACTATCCTAAAAATATGAGCATACTGGATTTTAGACTTATATCTTCAACTTTCTGTTTAAAAAGTAAAACTCTATTAACTAGCTAATATGAGTATTTTTTTCCACTTTATGCCTCAGAGTGCCAGTGTTAAAAATAAGCCAGTCTGGGTAGGATGTGGGCCTGCTGGTAGGAAGCCACACCCAACAGCCAGAAACATATTTTGACTCTGGCCAGTTCTTTTTATTTATTTTAATCTTTTAAGTATATTTTATTGATTAATGGCCAGAGAACACAGTCAATGTGGGAGGAAACAAAATACATTAGCAATAAAAATATATTGATGGAGCAGTTTCAAGTCCTTGGATTTAGCTAGATTATCATGGATAATCTACTAATTTACAAGCATTCTTTTCTTACATATTTGTTGTTGTGTGCATATGAGGTCCAAAGAGACTAAACCCAAAGAGAAAAAGTAGAGAAACCCAGTCCTAGAAGAAAACGAACATTTGAAAACTCAGAGTCAACCCCTTTAAAATAATAGAAAATACAAAACATCCCTCTTCAACAATATACTTACCCATTTCATCTCTCCATAAACTTGAACTCATCTCTCCACAAATACACAGGTTATCCTCTCCTAGCATCTTGATGGTTCTTAACCAGGGGCAGTTCTGTCCCCTAGAGCTCACTTGGTAGTGTGTGCAGACCTTTTCTGTTGTTACTGCTGGGCAGGGGCTATTGCTGGCATGTAGTGGGTAGAGGCCAGGGTTGCCACCCACTGTCCCACAGTGCACAGGCAGCCCCCCAACTGCACAGAGCCACCCCCTCATGCCAGTAGTGCCGCAGGAGAGAATCCCTGGCTCACAGAGATGTGGATATAACTGGGATTTATGCAGGGGATGAGATGGGACAGGTTTCAGCGAAGACCACCTGCTGCGTTTACAGCAGAACACACACTTGACAAGTTGGTCAGCTAGAAGTAACTGCAATTTCTCACTCGGGAAAGAATATTCCAGAGTGTGCAGCTACTGTTCTGAACTGCTAGCAAGCATTAACACACATTTTCTAGAATGTTCAGATCCACAGAAATCATTCTCAGTCAGTGGATCAACCTTAATAAGAAGGCAATGCTAACGAGAACAGGTTCCAAAGTACTTGGAGCTGGGATATCACCGTTGTGTGATGTCCCTATTTCTGTGTGACATCATTTAAAAATGTTAAAATGTCCCTGGCTGGTGTGGCTCAGTGGATGGAGTGCCAGCCTGTGGACCAAAGGGTCACCGGTTCGATTCCCAGTCAGGGCACATGCCTGGGTTGTGGGCCAGGGTTCCAGTAGGGGGTGTGCGAGAGGCAATCACACATGGATGTTTCTCTCCCTCTCTCTCTCCCTTCCCCTCTGTCTAAAAAAAATAATTAAAATCTTTTAAAATATATTAAAACTGGTCAAGAAAAGCACTTCCCAACTCTTACTGTGGTAATCGTTTTGCAATATACAAGTGCATGAAATCACCACGTGACACGTTATGTGTCAGTATAAACCCACTCTGGAATGCCAGTGACATCCCATGTACAAATCCTTGACACACGTGGGTGTTATGAAACTACAAGCCTCCGGCTCGCTTTGAGGCAGCACTGTACTCACGGGCTCGGTTCCGGGTTTTGTAAGTGCAGGTGTAGAGGCTGCAGGGCCTCACGGGCATGGACCTCGGAGTCTGGAATGTTCTCCACAGCGTTTTGCATGGAGAGGCTTGAAGAATGACTCTCAGGCTACTCATCACCACCATCTTTGGCTTGAGATCTCGGTCCGATTGCAGAGAACTTGTAGGAGCCTAAGAACCCAGAGGCAGCAGGACAGAGGAGTAAAAGCTATAAGTAGTAGAGACTGCTGATCATGTGGAAACCTCTCAATAGGACAGCCACACTCAGATTATTTGCACACACCATGGGGATGCAGGAGGCCCAAACGAGAGTCCAGAGTTTAGCCACTCTTGTCCCTGAAACTCACTCGTCACCCCAGCACAGCACTCCCTTGCTGTCTGTCATGAACGCTTTCTGCCCCTGCCTACGCACTGGCCATGTGGACTTGAGTTCTTCCGACACCCGAGGTTCCTCCTTCTCTGGACCCCGCTCACTCCTTCAGTGCCCGGTTAATCTACCCTTTGACCATCACACCCAGCGTCGCTTCCTAGAAGCCTCCCTTGACTATGCCTCTCTTCATGATCCCAGTGCACTCCTATTCTTGGTCACCGAGCTCATCACACTTGAATTAAATACCTCATCAGGAATGTAATTTATGACTGCGTCTCCCCAGTATCTACGTCCCATGGTGGTAGGGACTGTCTCTCTCTTAGTCACAGCTGCATCTTTTAGGGACACAGTGCCTGGCACATGATGGCTACTTGATGAGTAGGCGGAGAAGACCTTGGTCGTAAGGAAGACCTTGAGAATAATGAAGTGACTGCTAGTATTGTTCTCAGTATTAAGTTTGTTTCCTTTTTCTACATGTCACCATCACCCATTTGTATGTTTATTTATACATTGGGAACACTTTAAAATGCTTGTGTTTAGCCGTGGCTGGTGTGGCTCAGTGGACTGAGTGTCGGCCTGTGAACCAAAAGGTTGATGGTTTGATTGCTGGGCAGGGCACATGCCTGGGTCGCGGGCCAAGTTGCCAGTTGAGGGCGTGGGAGAGACAGTCGATTGATGTTTTTCTTCCTCTCTTTACCTCTCTAAAAATAAATAAATAAAATCTTTGTTTTTAAGATTTTATTTATTTTTAGAGAAAGGGGAAGGGAGGGAGAAATTGAGGGAGAGAGACAGCAATGTGTGGTTGCCTCTCATTTGGCCCTCACTGGGGACCTGGCCCGCAACCCGGGCATGTGCCCTGACTGGGAATCGAACCGGTGACCCTTTGGTTCCCAGCCCATGCTCAATCCATTGAGGATTACCAGCCAGGGCAATAAATAAAGCCTTTTTAAAAAATTTAAAACATGCTTGTATTTTAAGAGCAGGGTCTCATATCCCTATCTATAAGATCTGAAGGACCCCCAAAGTTCTGTTCTGATCTGAAAGAGGAACCTACCCAATATGAACCTAACCTGGTCTTACAGGGATGGGAATTCTGCTAGTATTCAATTTTATTCAAACATTTATTGTCATTCCCTTTGCTCCAGGCAGTGTATTGGGTGCTGGAATGAGAGATGAACAAAGTCATAAAAAGAAATTCCTGCCCTGGCTGGTGTAGCTCAGTGGATTGAGCGCGGGCTGGGAACCAAAGGGTCCCAGTTCAATTCCCAGTCGGGGCACATGCCTGGGTTGCGGGCCAGGTCCCCAGTGAGGGCCACGTGAGAGGCAACCATACATTGCTATTACAAAAAAAAGAAAGAAAGAAAGAAAGAAATTAAGTACTGATACATGTTACAATGTGGATGAACCTCGAAAACATGATGCCAAGTGAAAGAAGCCAGACAAAAAAGTCACATGTGGTATGATTCCCTTCATATGAAATACTTAGAAAAGGGAAATCTAGAGATAGAAAGCAGTTTGGTGGTTGCCAGGAGTGGGGGGAGGGCAACATGGGGAGCAGTTGATTCACGGGTATGGGGTTTTCTTTCGAGGTGATGTAAGTGTTTTGGAACTAGATAGAGGTGGTGTTTGAACAACATTGTGAATGTACTAAATGTTCCTGAATTATATACTTTAAAGTGGGTAACTTTATGTTATGTGAATAATAAAATAATGGAAATGGTAGGGGAAGGGAAACACACACCAATCCAGTTCTCAGTAGGTATTAGAGCCTTCTCAGATTCTGCCTGAGGCTTATTAGAGGCCTCTCAACTTTTGGCAGTGCCAGGAGAGGACAGGTGCCAAATAGCAAAAAAAGAGAAATTGAGAGGCCACTAAAAACATATGTAATTACAGACTTGAATTTTACTGTTCATATCGTCTTTCCAAGAAGAGTGTAAGACATACAAAAGCACATTAGGATCCCCCACAGTGCAGAGAAAGGAGGCGCCCATTCTGATTTCACCCTCTCCTCCCTTCACGTACTTCACTGCTATTAACTGGCTGTGAACTAGCTCTTCTACCCTGTACCACTGCCCTCAGCTCCACCAGATCTGAGCTGCAGGGGACAGGGCTAGACCCAAGGGAAAGGTGGGGTGTGTCCAGTGAAGGCAGGAAGCAGCTACTACCCTGAAAAGAACAACTGAGGGCTCTAGGCAGAACTCTTTTCAATTAGCTATGAAGCCAAGTGCCTGGACAAGTATTGTCAATGGGGCGTGACAAGGCGCCAGCTTTCAGCCTCATGCTGCGCGCTGTTGTCCGCAACACGTTGCCGATGAACACGCCGGCCTCAGGGAGTGCAGATGCAGGTCACTGCATGAAAGGGCACTGGTGGCAGTTCTTGAACCCCACGGAGGCTCCTCACCTGCAGGGTTGACTCCCTTCCTGGGGTCTTTAAGGCAATGACACCTAAAGGATGCCTTCACTGATGAAAGGGGTTGGAAGTTTTCAAACCAAGTTAAAGTCACCTTTGTTCATAAGTTTTATGTGTGTGTTCGTATATATACATGTTTGGAGGGAGCAGGTATGTCAAAATGTATGATAATTCTTTTCTCCTTTCTATTGACTTCCGTTCCCAAATTTAAACAGTAATGAGTGACCGTCTCATCCAAAGCAGTGTGTTGGCTAAAGATGAAAAGGTCATGTTTTCTTACTATTCTCACAAGCTTGCAACATACAAGGGACAACTATTTAAACTAACAACTTCTGTTATTTTAGTTACCTTTTTTAAAATTGTGGTAAAATGTACATAATATTTATCATTTTCACTTTTTTAAAGTAGCATTAAATACATTCACAATGTTGTGTACCCATAACCAGTATCTATTCCCAAAACTTTTTCATCATTTCCTCTAGAAACTACCTATTAAAAGACAACTTCCGCCCAGCTGGTGTAGCTCAGTGGATTGAGCACGGGCTGGGAACCAAAAGGTCCCAGTTCGATTCCCAGTCGGGGCACATGCCTGGGTTGCAGGCCAGGTCCCCAGTGAGGGCCATGTGAGAGGCAACCATACATTGCTCTTTCTCCCTCCCTTCTCCTCTCTCTAAAAAATAAATAAATAAAATCTTAAAAAAAAAAAAGACAACTTCCCATTCCTCCTGACCACCCCCAAACCCAATAACCTCTATTCCAGTTTCTGTCTCTATATATTTGATTATTCTATGTACTTCACATAAATCGAATTCTATATTTTTTCTCTGAGTATGGTTTATTTCACTTAACATAATTAAACAAGTACTTCTTAATCAAAGCCAGATGTGATGACAACTCTGACTAAACTCATTGAGAACAGAGGGCAGAAGCTCTAAGTTTCAGGAGGGAATAACATCTGAACCATGTGTCATAGGAGAGTCTATTTTAACAGCAAGGGCAAAGACAGACAGATGGACAGGGATACTGTCAGCAATGATGACGACATAGCAGGACAGGGGTGCTTAGGAGCCAAGGCCTGGGAGGACAATTTAGGCTGAAATAGGCAGAACCTAGTATTTTTTCAGTAATCAATCCCAGTGTCAGGGGGAGGCAAGTAACCATGTGGAAAAGGACTCCTTTCTTACTTACAATCTAAATTAAAAAAGAGACATAGTAATTTCTGGAAACACAATGCCAAGTACAAGGTATACTCAACAGAAGGGACTTGCTGATCTGTCCTTCAAAGAGAATGTTGTGATAAGACAAGGTCAACAGCATGCCTGACCATCAGGAGAGTTGTAAAAATGCGTAGGCATGCTCTTGGTCCTGCACAAGGGGCCATGTGAGGGTCTCAGACCTGTTATCATGGCACCTAGTGCAGGCTGGGTAACTGATGCTTGGTCTAGCTCCAGAGCCATCAGGAAAACCCTAAGGCAAGGCCGAGCTGGCGCAGAAGGCTAGAGCTGAATTCCAAGGCCATGTTCATGCCTTGGGGACTGCTCCGCATTGTGCAATCATGCTGTCTACACAATGCCAAGGGTGGTGGCTGATGACACCTCATCCATAGGGAGTGTCTCTCGCCCACTTCCAGACTTGCTCTCTAGGACTAGGAGGACACAAGAGCTCCAGAGGGCCTGATGTCAACCTCACCTTCTAGGTTGTCCTCTTCCACAAAGCCCAGCCAGTAGTGGACTGCACATAGTGGTCTGGAAGACTGAACTTCTGTTTGTCTCCCGAGACTACTGCTGATCTCACTGTAGGGGACACTGACTCTGAAGATTACCTTGTGCTTTTTGACAAAAACAAAAACTAAATCCTGTAAAATCCTATTTTTTGTAATAAAGCAAAATGTATCTAAAGATCCCATAATTCCAAGTCCGTTAAGGTGTTGGCCAAGCAGATGCCCAGAGGACACACTGGAAAGTAGGGATGGTTGGGGATTTGAGATTAATTTGTAGAATATGAATTTCCAAGGGACTGGAAGGCTTTTAGATATTATTCCATGTGTATAGGAGGAGCACAGATGGTTTCTGATGGTTTCTGATCAGCACAGCGCATGATGGATGGGCGTGGGCAAACAGTGGGGCCAGGAAAGCCAGTGATGAGGCGATTCCTTCCACCACCCTTCTTTCAATCCCATCATTCTTTTATTCTTTCGTTCTCCAAGATACCAATCAAACATGTGTTAAATGCCAGACATCAAACTAGGTTCATTGGAGAACAAAGTCTCTACCCTTGTGGAATTTACATTCCAATAGGGAAAAATAGATAATAAACGACTTAATACATAAGTTAGTTGTAGAGACAATTAAAGCACGTTCAGTAAAAAGTAGAGCAGAATAAGGTGAATTTGGACTGCCATTGGGAAGGGGTGTTGGCTCTTTAAACAAATTGCTCAGGGAAGCATTATTGGGAAGGTGAAAACTGAGCAAAGGATTGAAGGAGGTGAAGGAATTCATTATACGGCTATCAGGAGAAGGGTATTCCAGGCAGAGGGAACTGCCTGTGGAAACATCCTGAGGCGGAAGTGTGTCTGGCACATGCAAGGGAGGGGAAGGAGGGCAATAGGGCAGGAGTAGAGCCAACCAGGAAGAGGATAGGAGGGGATGAGTTTGACAGATAACAGACGCCAGACTGAGGAGATGTCCCGCCATTGTAAAGGTTCTTTCTCCAGCTCAGGTTTCTCAGCCTCTGCATTGTTATTTTTGACCAGATAACTGTTTTGTGTGTGTGTGTGTGTGTGTGTGTGTGTGTGTGTGTGGTGGTTGGGGGCAACCTGTATGTTGTAGGACATTCAGCAGCATCCCTGGTCTCTACCCACTAGATGCCAGTGGTACCCTCCTTCCAGTTGTGACCATCAAAACCATCTCCAGACATGGCAGATGGCCCTGGGAGAACAAGGATCACCTCCAATTCGGAACTGCAGCTCTAAGAAAAATGGGGACGCAATGAAGTTTTTGGAGCAGAGGGGGGGACATAATCTGATTTATATTTTTAAGATATCATTCGGGTGCCCTACTGAAAATCGACTGGGATGGGAGGCAGAAAAGGAGCAGCAACACCATTCAGGATAGATGATCTAGGGGCTGGAACTTAGGATGTTGCGGTGAAGGTGGTGAGAAGTGGCTGGGTGTTGGCTATACCTTGGGAATACAGCCCATAAGATGTGCAAGAGAGGAGTCAAGGATGACTGGAAGACTCTTGGCCTAAGTACCTGGAAGAATGGAGTTGCCATGAATTGAGACGAGGACAACAGTGTGTGGAACAGGTTTTAGGTGGGAAATTAGTAGCTCAGAGTTGGGCATGTGGAGTTTGAAATGAAATCCCAATAATCCAAGTGGAGAATATGAAGCACTGAATTGCACAAAGTAGAGACAGACAAGGCACTTCACATTCAAGAGATCACCATTTTGGTCAAAACAAAACACCTATAGGTTTTGCACTCAACTGGAGGAGAGAAAAAGGAAGAAGTTGAAGGTGGCTTCATGATTTTACAGCTGGATGATGCTTGTGGTAGAATGAGGATACATCCCTGATCAGAGAAACAGAACCTGGCATGAGGTGGGAAGGAAAAGATGACAGTCCTCATCTCATTATACACTGGATGGGAGGTCCAAGGTAGGACTGAGCGGAAAGGAGAGTTGGCAATTCGGCTCTGGTGCACAGGAGAGGCTATGAGGCTAGAGAGAGAAGGAACACCCCCTTATCCAGGAGTAACAGGGATAGAGAGGGAGACTGGAAAAAAAAATGGAATGATTAAGGTTGCCAAGAGATGGAGAAGGAACAGTCAAAGGCAATCAAGAAAGGAATGGAGCATGGAAGCCCAGGGGCAAGGAGGGTTCCAGAAAAATCCAAATAAACAGACATTCAGTATAGCTAATGTGCGGCGACAGTATCTCTAATAATACATGAGATTATTTATACTCAAGCCTAAAGCCAATCCTGTCTGTTACATTAAAAGTTATAGAGATGGTTATTTAAACTTACCCAGGACCTCATAAAATGCAAGCTTGTGAAACCACAAATAATGTTTAATTACCAAACATAATCCATAACAATAAACTACTACCACGTTACTGGATTTCACAGAAAAATTTGTCCTTACTTAAGTCTGTTCTTAAAGATGGAAGGGTTAACCTAAATATAAAAGGTTAAAGTGAGAGGCAACAAAGCGTCTATTTGAGCTTTGAAAGAATAGCTATTCAGGAAGCGCTGACCCAGGCAGAACCCCAAATACTGTTCTGATGAAGCAGTGAAGGCAAGGGGTTTTTATGAGAAAGGAAAGGAGCCCTGGCTGGTGTAGCTCAGTGGATTGAGCGCGGGCTGGGAACCAGACGATCCTGGTTCGATTCCTGGTTCGATTCCCGGTCAGGGCATATGCCTGGGATTGCGGGCCAGGTCCCCAGTGAGGGCCATGTGAGAGGCAACCATACATTGCTGTTTCTCTCCTTCTCTGTCTCCCTCCCTTCTCCTCTCTCTAAAAATAAATAAAAAAAAAATCTTTAAAAGAAAGGAGAATAAGTGCAGGAACAGAAGGAATTTCTGTGGGTCTTAATAAGATAAGGAAGGGATTTCTAGAGCTATAGATAAGCTAACAAAGTGATGCTAACTTTAAAGAATGTCTTTCATCTTCTGTCACATAGTCATGTCTACTTTCCTACTATTAGCTTTGCAGCGGTTTGGTATACAATGCCATAGGCCCAGTCCGAAGGCTATGTGCCCAGTTTTAACCATTCAAAGGTTTGAGGCGTAAGATGAGCAGGGCAGTTCCTTTGGGAGGACAGCTCTAATTCCATTTTGAAGTGACTCCATTCATATTCATTTTTACAGAACCATGGATTGGATGGGTCCCAGGAATGCTAAGTTTTCTATACTATATGACTTTGCTATCACTAATGATTTATGTGTGTCTTTGGATTTTACTAACACATCTCTTACCTGCTGTTTTACAGACTTAGAAATGTGTAGAAAAGTGCAAATTCTGAAAGCTTTGAAGGTAGGCATTCATAAGTCATGTAGTTATTATATGACAAATAGTTTGAACTCTGCCTGACTAAGCCAATTATACGTATGCAAAAGAGACAGCAAAGACGTACCTACTAAAAGTTATGATTATGTCAAAAAAATTCCTTCATCCTTATCAGATTGGCCCTTCACTTTCTCACCTCCTGGTTTAGAAAGGAAGTCAGCCTCTTGCCATTCTCTGAATTTAAATGAGAGATTATGTTTCCGTGTATTGACCGAGAAAGCGCAGCTTCCCCCTCTCACCCACTTTTTTTTTTCTGAAAGTATGTTTCTAACCTGGGGTTGCCAAAGGTTTCAAAATACATTCTAGTAACTGCTCAGTGTGCTGCAACTAACTTCCCAAGTCTAGTCTATCCTCCTTCCATCAGATTTCTAAATTATTCACGGCTCACTCCTTTGCTCACAATTCACTCAGTCTTTACTGCATTCAGCTGGACCTTCACAGCCTCCCCCCTGGCTCCAGGGAGGTGTGTACAGACACAGAGAATGGTGCCCCTGCTGCTCTTGGCCTTTTGGTGAATTTCAGTCCTGGTACTGACATAAAAATCACCCGAGTAAAGGCAGAAGGCCCTGCATAGCTGAACTGTTTCCCATTTCCAACATATCCAAGAACTGTGACCGTTCTGAGGGATGCACTGGGACAGATCTGGGGTAGTAGGGCCTGAGGCAGCTTCCCTCACTAGAGAAATCTGGTTACTCCTTTCCACACCCCAGCAAGACTTTTAATAGAGTAAAGATGACCAGATTTATCAGTAATGGAAGTAGGGAAAGCAGAAAGCAATGTGGTTTTCAGGGGCTGGGAGAGAACAAGTTCTATTCAAATTAAGGTGTACACATTAACTTTTTGCACCTCTCCAACTTTCCCAGTTAAAATACATGGGAAGGGAGGGCACTTACATGAATATTAAGGGGTTGCCACCAGCCTCAAGGCAGTAGCATTTAACACTGAATGCCACAAAGACTCACTGCCCTCAACATTTGTACTTCGGTGGTTTTCCTCCGATTCTGGGGCAGGGCACAAAACGAAAATGCAAGAAGGAATTGTAGAACACAGAAGCCTGAGATCTGTCCCCCCCGACATAGCTGTAATGCTGATCTCCTGCCTTGGGGTGGGGCGGGGGGTTGCTGTGGCTCCCACCGCAGACCCTGGCATGATCAGGAGAGGGAAGAAATACAATCCTGACCCAAGTCAGTCCCAGCGAGCCGTGCCCTGGCTCGTGGAACCGCAATCTCAGATTTGTAGTCCTTACCCCTGTGTCCAGCTATTTCACAGCTTCTTGAGTTATTCACAGCCAACTATCCTTAGCAAATTTCCCTCCTAAGGAACTGCCCTCACCACCACCCCCTGCCCCAAATTCCCTGGGGCATCTATTTTCCCATCAAGTGCAAATAACCCTAGAGGAAGTGCAGCCCCGTGGTTGGTGACTCCCGTAGAAGAAGGGGGCTGCGGGTCGGGAGCGGGGGAGGGGAGGCACGGAGGGCAATGCCCTGCCAGGCTACCCAGTCCGCGGGGCAACCCATGGGGACCCCGGCGATACATGCAAACAGCTGTCCTAGCTCCAGGACCCGGCGGTGCGGTGCTGGAGTATGTGAGGAGTGTCCAGCCCGCCCCGAGTCGGCCAGCCCCTGTCGTAGCCCCGCTCCATACCTCCACACCGCAGTGGGCCCTTACCTGAGCGTTTTCCGAAGAGCACGAATCTTACTCCAGAGACTCCAGCTTGCAAATTTAGCCATCATAGCCACGCCCCCTCGTCATGGCCCACTGCCGTGGCCACGCCCCCACCTCTAGACCATGCCCCATATGACTGGTCACCCCACCTCCACGTCCTTACTTGCAGCC